>AWWV01009250.1:0-32069 GCA_001974805.1 Corchorus capsularis | reverse complement strand
CTCTCTCTCTCTCTCTCTCTCTCTCTCTCTCTCTCTCTCTCTCTCTCTCTCTTCATTTGGCTACTGATATATGATGTATGTGAAATAGTTTGCTCATTTTGTAACTATTTATCTATATGTCAGTCTAGAAGAGCTAGGAGGTTGAGGTCAGATGATGTGGATGCTGTTGGCCGACTTCCGCTGTTGAATGACACTCACTATAGGGATTTATTATGTGAAATTGGAGGGATGTTTTCTATTGCAAATAGGGTGGATAACATTCACAAGAGACCTTGGATTGGTTTTCAGTCATGGCGTGCTGCTGGTAGGAAGGTATTCCTTATATTAATATTTGATATGGTGTTTAAAGATTGAATACATGCTGTAGTTAACTTCTTTGCTCTTCAAAGGGTAGAACAGAGTTTAGTGACCGAGAGTAAAAGGTTTATTTGGGATACTTCTTCTTCTTCTTCTTCTTCTTCTTCTTTTTCGGGTGGGGATGGGTTGAAGTTGGACCAAATCCCTATGATGCCCCTGTTTGTCGATTTCTTAGCCCCCTCAAATCAGGATGATTTCTGATGAGAGCCTTCTGCTTCATTTTCTCTTTATCCTCAAATTTTTTATAAGTAACTTAAATCAGGTGCAATAGTAATGATGGATAAACTCGCTAATTATTCTTCTTGCCACTCAAATTAATAAAGGAAGAGTTGTCGATGCTGCTCTCACAGCTTTCAATCTGCTTACTGTATTTTACCCTCAAACCTCCACACACTGTTTGTCTGTAAAGGAGAGAAAGAGGTTGAAATAAAAGAAATGCATTTTTGCTGCTGTTCTGGTTTTTGGCTTCAAGTCTAAAAGTATAAAATTTTAGAGTTTGTACTCATGAGCTCTCATACTTTATGTTTAAATAGGTTTCATTATCAACAACAGCAGAACGAGTTCTGGAAGAAACAATACAAGAAAGTAAGGGAGATGTGATGTACTTTTGGGCACGCCTTGACCTTGATGGTGGAGGTGCTGACAGCAATGATGCACTCACTTTTTGGTCAATGTGTGATATGTTAAATGCTGGACACTGCAGGTTTGTTTCACTATATATCAGTTGAAACTAAATTGTTATGCATAGTAGTTGATCATTTTATCTGTCATGCCATCCCAATGCCAAGAATTGCACTTTAATATTCTACAAGTTAAGGACTTTTTCCTGCCATCTTTTCATGTTGTGGATATACAAGGTTATCTCTTCCTACAAAAACTTTCTTTATCCCTAGTCATTCCTGTTAAGATGCTTTTTGGATCAGATTTCGTGTTATCATTTTTATTCTAATTAATAATGAGGGACTATAGAAAAAAGCAATCTATTTATATTTTTTCAAGGTAAAAGCTCCTTTTAACTCTTCCATAGTAGCTTTAATTGAGATGACAACAAATTAATAGCTTTAATTAAGGATCATTGGCTGTGATGTGGGTCCAATTCTTACCAATTTCAATCAGGTTTTTAGTGGAACTGGAACAAGTTCAACATTTCATGTCTATGAACATGGGGAAAGATCAGGTCCGATAGGTCATGAGATCATTGGTCATTGGCTGGAATTTGAGCTTCAGACTTGGTTTGCTGAACACTCAACATTTGTTGTCAGTGAACCTAGGATCAGGTTTTATAGGTTAGAGATCATAATTTACTGAAACAAACTGTGGGTGGAGGATGCTTATCTTTATGTTGTCGGGTCACAGGCTGGGTCTTTCTTACCAAATCGCAGGTCTAATGAAATCTAGATTGGTTAGTTTTGGAGTTATGCGAACATGTAGCTGCTGCTTTGTGATGTAACTTGCAATTTGATAGCCTTGTATATATTGCCATTATATATGGATGTGGCTTAGGATTCCTTTTAATGTCTGCAGAACTGCTTTTGAAAATGCTTTCCGCAAGATGTATATACTACCATCAGATCTGGAAGCTCTTCCACCAATGCCCAAAGATGATGGACACTGGTCTGCCTTGCATAGCTGGGTGATGCCAACCACTTCATTTCTGGAGTTTGTAATGTTTTCAAGGTAATCAATGGAGCCAACTGCACTTTTCATTGGATCTAATCTCTATCTTTTAATATTCTTCAAGATCACAATTTCACTACATGATGAATGGAAACCTATATAATTGTAATGCAGGATGTTTGTTGATTCGCTTGATGCCTTGCATACCAATTCCAGTGAGGTCAATTTGTGTTTGTTGGGTTCCTCCGAGCTTGAGGTAAGCTGTGTAGTTCCTATAACATCTGCAGGTTTCCTGGAGAGTCTCTATTTATAACACCGCTATTCTTATTTTTTTTACTAATTTATGGGCAGAATAAACACTGTTACTGTCGGATATTGGAACTCTTGGTGAATGTCTGGGCTTACCATAGCGGGCGGAGGATGGTCTACATGGACCCACAAACTGGTTTGCTTGAAGAGCAACATCCAGTTGAACACCGTAAAGAATTCATGTGGGCTAGATATTTTAACTTTACGTTGTTAAAGAGCATGGATGAAGATCTAGCAGAGGCTGCGGATGATGAAGACCACGTGAGGAAGAACTGGTTGTGGCCGTTGACAGGGGAAGTGCATTGGCAAGGAATTTATGAGAGGGAGAGGGAAGAAAGATACAGGCTGAAGATGGACAAAAAGAGGAAAAATAAGGAGAAACTATTCGAGAGGATGAAGAATGGTTACAAGCAAAGATCACTTGGATGATAGGACTTAGAAGCAGGTAAGTAGTAACACAGATGACCATATTCTAACCTAGAAACAACTAACCCCGCTAGCACGGAAAACTGCTGCATACAACAGAAGCCTGGTTACATCTAACAGCTCGGGATCTGATCAAGACATTTTATTCTTCTCATTCTTTTATCAAGTAAAGTTCACTTTGAAGTAGAGGGGAGACAAAAAAGAGCTTCCCAGCAACTTCGAGTCATGAGCGATTCAAGCCTCTTTGAAAGGGTCATTCATCTCATGAGGCTCACAGTATACAGGGAACCGGGTTTTTTATCAACACGGCGAAGGGCAAACACTGATAGAAATTCTTTGTCACCACATAGAACATTCAATTCAGTAGATACCTTTTTTTTTGGGGGTTGCCTAATATTTTTTTGGTGCTACTAGTAGATATATATTCTTTTGTTTCATTGTATATTTTGGGTGGGCGAGGAAAAATGAAAAGGCAATTTTGATCAGAAGTAATAATAGTTTAGTTTCTGCTAAGAGTTTGCTGTTATGATTGTTTTATTCCATTGACAGTTATGATAAAGCAAAAGTAGGATTTTTATTATTTCTGCAGAATTCTTCTTTCAATTTCTCTGGTCCATTGAAAATTTTCTTCTGCCGTTTCGACTACACATAAAGATCAAAAGTTATGCTTGAAAAAGTGTGTTTCTTCTACCCTTTGTTGAATGGAGTTTTGCAAAAATATTTATTTGGTTTTATCATTTCATTGTTCAAATGCTAGAAAAAGTAGATTGAGAGTAGAAACAACATACAGTACTAATATTTATCAGAGGACAAAAAAAGTGTAATAACAATTTCTAATTAATTTCATCAAAAAGGAAATTTTAGTATAAGATATATGTAAGACTTTGTTGGATTAGCAAATGAAGAACAAAAGAATAAACATTCTTTCTACAGTTGAAAAAGGGTTAAGACAAGATCAATTTAGAGGATGAATTAACACTAACAGCAAGCTAAAAACTCCTGTCTGGGTCTGCTTTCTTCTGAGAAATTTGTTGCAATTCTGGTGGAGCTCATCAATTGATGAGGCAAAAAGACCATCTCTGGGATTGGTTGGAGTAGGAGGAAAGGATGGTATAGCAGCCTCCTAGCACTCCACCTTCTATTCGCATCCCTCGCCAAACATCTCTCCAAAAAATCTTTTCCCCAAACCGACATGTTTTGTGGAATTTCTGGTTTTTTCCCCGACAAGAGCTTCTCTCTCAAGTCCTCTATTCCCCGGTAGTTCCATGCCATTTGCCCGGTAATCATCTCGATGATAATACACCCGAGAGACCAAACATCCAAAGCACCGGAAATCTCGCCATTAATAGATTCCGGCGACATATAAGGCGCTGTGCCTCGAAAGCCATACTCCCAAGAATCTGTATCCTTGACTCCACTCAATTTAACTAACCCAAAGTCCGCGATCTTTAGAATAGGCATAGTATTACAATCTTGGTGGTGAAAAACCAGAATATTAGCGGGTTTAAGATCCGAATGTACCAATCCCCTCGAATCTATCTCCACAAGTGCTTTGAGTATCATCTGGGCATAGGATTTAACATGTTGCTCTGGAATTTTCCCACCATAATCTGCCATTAAATCCAGCAAATTTCCACCATTGGCTAACTCAAGAAAGAGACTGAATACCTTTGTTTCATAATAATCAAAACTGGTAGAGCAACCATAAGTTTGAATGATGTGAGGGCTTCCAGGAAATTGTTCCAATATTTCCTTCTCTTTCACAAGGGACTCGCCTAATTCCTCCTCACAGCTTTTTTCAGCAATTAAGCGACCACACCAGGAATCCGATGAAATAATCTTCACCAGATGCACCTTCCCGTACGAACCCGACCCAAGAAGTCCGATTCGCTCTCCATAGATCATATCCATACTTTCTTGAAAGAAACTGGAAAACTTGAAGGAGAAAACAAAAAACCCTAGGAACGAGAAACGCAGTAATGTTGAAAAGAAATTTCTGGGTAAAAAATTAGCCTTCCTTGTGATTTTGCGTAAGAAATTCTGGGTTTGTTGGATGATGATGAAATTGTAGAGATGGAATTGAGATTGTTGGAGAGAATTGAGAAAGAAAAGAAATTGAGAGCTTTTTGATCTTTGGGATTGCAGAACGTAAACAAAAGAAAATGAGTGCTCTGTGTTTGTTTATTTAAACAAACAGAGTGGAGTGAGCGTGAGAGTACCCGCTCCCGCTGCCGCCAGTTGGCACCCAAACGTATCACGCGCGTCGATCTTGATTATAACGGCTACTTTCAATTTTCAAATTTCAAACCCCAAAACAATTACAACGGCTTTGCCTTTATCTATCAACTCAACCTGGGCTTTGCCTTTATTTATGAACTGAACTTGGGGAAAATTAAAATTACTACGTTTTAAACCTGCTCGTTTAACGATTTTTCCGCGGAGAAAGAAAAGTTTATTCCGTTTGGACTTGGGCCAAGGCAAAGCGAAGTTGAAGCTTATTGACCGTTGGCTTGGCGGCGTATTTCCTAGTCCCACTAGGATTAGTAGAAAATTTAAATTTTAAACTGACTTTGGGCTTACCGCCAAAAAAAACTGACTTTGGGCCCAAGATAGGAAAATTGACACTGGGCCACGTTTGGCTAACCCGTTGAGAGTCTTATTTGTTTTTTTTTTGGAAAATTTCTGTTAGATGTATTGATGTTAATAATCATCATATTGTGGTATGATGAAAAGTTGTCCCTATTTAGTGTAACAGTCCCTTTAAGTGTAATGGTAGTGCAATGGAAAATTAAATAAAATATCAAAAATACCTTTTTGCCCAAAATTATTATTTTTTCATATATATGTCTTTTCTCCTAATCTATTCTTTTTTTATTTTCACAACATCTTTATTGTTGTATATTCTTTTTTTATCATATTTTACTCTTAATTAATTAATTTTTAATTCTCATGCTAGAAATATGGACATGTAGGTCATATAAAAAATGTAAAAAATAGTACAAAATATCAACCAACTATAAAAAAAATTGATTGTATAAACTAACCATTTTTTTTTCTTTTTTTATGAGTTTCAAGCGATTTTTTAAGCTTGATATATGTGTTTCTTTCTATCCAAATAATTTTAATTTCTAGTATTAAAAAATAATAAAAAAATCAAGTTGAAATCATTAAATTCTAATCATGAAATTTGAAGCAAATCCAAAATTCGAACCCAATTTTACATTCCTTCTACCATTAAATATAAATATAGACAAATGAAAATTTTGTAACATGAATATAGATAAATGAAAAAATCTTACAAATTTTAAAAATTATGACAACCTGATAAAGTAATTCAGATTCGGAGTTAATACTAAAATTTAGCACCCATCAACCTAGGGTTTTAGAAAAAAATATAAATAACCAATTAAAATTTATTTTAAAAATATACTTTTGTGTTTAAAAAAAACATGTGAGTCAACTTGCACTTACGCTAGAGCCTACAGACAATTTTTTAAAATTTGGACATGAATTTACTTGTAAATAGACTCGTTGAATCTGGTCTTACTAGTAAGCATGCTTTATAACTTATAGGAAAAGAGATAAAAATGGAGTAGTTATCTCTACTATAAAAAAAATTAGGGCTTTTAGTAAATAGTAATTTTTGGTGGAGGTACACAAATAATATATAGTATATACTATAGTCTCTTAAATAGGAGATAATATTACTTGCCATGCTATTTTGTTGATTGTTTTCAAGCGGACAATTTCATAAGGTAGAAATAGACTCTATTACCAACAAGGGGTTGGATCAAGTGGTAAGCGGCTTGTTCCAGCTTAAACAGGTCTCAGGTTCTGAGACCTTATATACGCAGCTGTCTCTATTGGGAGACTCACTCACCATAAACCAGGTGCAACCAGGTGCGCGATGCTGGTATTTAAAATTATCATCCAATGTTTATTATGTCAAGTGGTAAGAATTCAATGTCTCATAAATATCATCAAAAATTAAAACTGTTTTTAGATCAAAACATGCAATGTTACTTTTAAATATGAGAAGGATGTGAAGCATGCGTACGCAGCTGTCCCTGTTGGGAGACTCACCCATCATAATCAGGCGCGCGACGCGGGTCGGATCCGGATTATTCAGGGCGAAGCCCTGGATACCGGATGGGATAAAAAAAAAAGGATGTGAAGCATGCGATAGGGAATTAAAAAATATTGTAGCATGCTTGAATTAACCAGGTATTCATGGACCCCGAAAGAAAAGAATTAAACCAGGTGTTCATGGATTGGGCCGGCTGGGTTGAGGCCGCCGAGCCTAAGGCATGATATTAATAATAGTAGCTGTGCTTTGGGTTGTACCCGACCCGGCCCACCCACTTTCTATGGTTGTTTTGTAATTTGCTCAGAAATGAGCAGTAGACTCCCGCCTCCCAACACCCAAACAGGGACCAATAAGAACGCAGTTATAGTTTGTCCTTTACTAATCAGTCCCTTTACTGCCTCCCTTATTTACAGCTTTGTTTTGTTTGTAGGGTTTTAAAAACCTTTTCTCCAAACCCTCCTCATTTCTCATTCTTATACAGAAAAAAGAAAAAAGGAAAATTCTCACTCTCTATCTTCAGGTAAATGCTCATTCTCACTTCATTTCCTCTACTCATCTTGCCTTTTTTTTAAAGATTATTTTATGTTTCAGGGTAATCTTTAAAATTCAGTTCTACCTATGAATTTTGACCATCTTTTAAGTTTTACTTGTTGGGGTTTTGTTTTTTTTTTCTTTGCCAATGCATTTTAGGAAATGGGTAATCTTTGTAATTGAAATTCACTCTTTTTTATGGGATTTTTGTAGTTAGTAAGCTCCTTTTAAGTGTTTGTTTTTCATCTAGTTTTGAACACCTTTTTTTGAAGTTGATTTGGCTATGTCTGATTGTTGAAATGAATTGATTATTATTAAGAAAGTTTAAATATTGGAAGTTAACTGCTGCGTCTTAAGGTTGATTTTTTTTAACCAACTTTTAGATATTCTTAGCTGGAAAAGAAAATTTTGAACTGAATTGAACCTTGCATTAAACTCTTAGCTTTGCTGGGTTAAATAGGGCTCCATTTGCTTTTCATTTTTCTGCTTTTGGAATAAAAAAAAAGAGGTTCTTGGATGCAAAAGTGAGTAATATATTTCACGAGTAAACGATAATTGTCTAGTTTCTTGGAAAACATTTGAATTACTTTAATTTAGAGTATACATGATATATAACTGGTGTTGCAATTCAGTTATTTCTTCATTATTAATCATTTATGAATTTGCTTTTGTTTCTTTGGCACTTTTTAGGGAACAAAGTGTACAAAGCAAATAAAAATAAAGCCTAAACTATTTATTGCCTGGAACTAGAAAAAGAAGTGAGCTTTATGCAAGAAATTTACACTATATTGAAGTTAATATTTTAAGATTCAGAAACTTTTGCAGATCTTCAATTACAATGTAGCCGAATTTGCTTGAAGTTGTCATTTTTTGTTTTGAACCTATGGGTTCTTCTACTGGTTTTAGAAATGTGCAGAGCTTCCAGGCTAATTTTTTCCCCTTTTTGTTAAATTCACCCGCCATCCGTTGATGGATAGTGTATTTTATTGCCATCTTTGGTTTGCCATTTTACTGGGAAGAGGTTCCCTTCTGATATATTGTTGTTTTGAGCTTGTTTAGGAGTTCATTAAATTTAATGGTTATAATTATCATTTTCTTATTGTATCTGGAAGCTAGATGTTTTTATCTATAACTTGCCTGAGAAGATAGAAATAGGAATTTAAACACTAAAGAAGAGATTTATCCATCTGTACAATGTGTCTAGACAGGAAGTGATGCTGCTTCTACTTGGTTGTGCTAATTCGTAATGTGTACTTCCTTTTGCAATATTTTAGGTTAGTTAGGTTAATCTCATACATAAATCATCATTTTCTGTATTTTCTATGTATATGGTACCTATGGTATTTGCTGTATTTTAGGGCTAGATTTGGTGCTTTCAGATAGCTTTCGAGCACTATATTATTTTCCGTTTCTAGTAGCTCCACATTATCAGGCTTTTGATCGTTGGAGAAAATCTGATGTTATGAATTGGTTTTTGAGGTTTGGTATTGGATTTGGAGAATTTGATTGAGCTTTTTAATATTTCTGTTTAGTAAATTCTTCAAGATTAAGCAGACATGAATCTGTAATAGGTTATATAGATATCCACTCTTGGACCAAATTAGATGGATGAATCCTGCAGATACATTCCTATTAATAGGTTCTTGTTCAGTGGTGCTTATTTTGGTGCAAAAGCCACCGGACATAGGTAAGCTGATTGGTCAGAGACATCATACTTCTTTACAAAATTCTTAGAAGAAACCAATTTACCGGAGGGAGGTTAAGAGTAATTCTTGGAGGCAAGTGCTAGTTCACTACTGCACTTGCAAGCTAATTTAGGAAAGGGGAAATGGGGTTAGGAAAGAGTGACTAGATACAGTACCAGATATCACTTTAGGCCAATAACTAGCCAGGGTTTTCGTTGATCCTTTCTGTCCTTGTACTTTTTCATTTTTTCCTCCTTTAGGGTAGGCGTGGAGCCTTGTTGGTTTTGGTGGTGTTGATATTACAGGAGCCATAGGTATTTGTTCTTTCCAGTGTCTCATTTTTGGTGCATACTATCATTTCCTGTTGTTATCATTTGTCCACATTTGAATGAATGCATGCGTATATCAACGTAGTTTTTGCAAGGAATCTTAGAGGTTGACCTCTTGTAGGATATTTTGAATGTCATTTTGCAAATGCTGCAGTTGCCATTACAGTTTAAACTTTAAAATCGAAATGCATGTGCTAATAACCAGTATGTTAGATCCCCACTATCAGTGGAAACCATTAATTGTCAAGTTATTACTTGTTCTTTTTGCATGTTACCCTGCTTGAAAGGTGGAACTCCTCTATTTTCATCATAGATTAATAGGCCTAATGTCCAAATTGGGCCTAAACCTTTACAAACTTGCTCAATTTGAGCCTAAACCTTTACAAACTTGCTCAATTTGAGCCTAAACCTTTAAACAGAACCAAATTGGGCCTAAACGTTAGCAAGTTGCACCAAATTGGGCCTATTTTGGACGGGATTGTGGCAGTGAAACGCACGCGCAATTACTACAATTCCAAATTTCCGTCCAAGATAGGCCCAATCTGCTAACGTTTAGGCCCAATTTGGTTCTGTTTAAAGGTTTAGGCTCAAATTGAGCAAGTTTGGAAAGGTTTAGGCCCAATTTGGACATTAGTTGATTAATATTCTAAATTGCTGTTGATGCCTTATGCCTCTCATACTGCATAATTTGAGCTTAAATATGAACGATGTAATGTTTATGGATCACACTTTTGTCTGATTCAATTTTATATGGTATAGGTGTCTATGCTGTAAGTTGGTAAAGATTCCTTGCATCATGCATGCTATAAAAGGTGGATGGGTTGGGCAAACATTTGCCCTAGCTAAGTGCAATGAGACTGGGGGGAAGAAGTCTCGAATTCGGCGTTCAAAGGAGGAAAGAAAGGCAATGGTTGAATCTTTTATAAAGAAGTAAGCAAACATAGTTCCCCTTTCTTTGTTTGAACTACTTGAGAATCTAGATGTAGTTTAGTATTCATCAGAACCAGTTTCATCTCGTCTTTCCAGTCCCCTTCTATGGTACTCAATCTAGCTGTATGCATCTCTTGTCTGTGCTGGTGCTCATAATATATTTCTACTGTATATAGTAGGATATTTTATCAATAAAATTCGTCTGCTTTTATCACCCCTGTTATTGTTTTTGGTCCCATTAATTATTGTTTTTAGCTTATAATCTTGCATGCACTTCATATATTTACATTCATTCAAATTATAGGCTGTTCATCTGTTAATGAAGATGTTAAAGTTTTCAGTTTCCTTAGCTAAAATCTGAGTTGCTACCCTTCCTCACCATTCATTTAGTATACTTTTTGCAGGTATCAGGAATCAAACAATGGGAATTTTCCATCTCTTACCTTCACCCACAAGCAAGTTGGTGGGTCTTTCTACATAATACGGGAGATTGTGCGAGAAATAATCCAAGAAAATAGAGTGTTGGGTCCTGCTAAGTTGATTCAAGGGGAGCAGAGCATTGATAATTTCTTGGAACAAAATCCATTGGGTTCAATTTCCACAGCACCTCAAACTCTTTTGCCCATACAATCAAATGAAAGTCCTCTTGTTCCTAGTCATATTGAGGATGCAAATGATGGATCAGTTCTGGTTTCTGATGGGCTTACTATGGAATCCGAACATAAGAAGTTTGACAGTGAGCAAATCAATAATGGGAATCTTGTAATTGAGGATGCCAATGATGGATCAGTTTTGGTTTCTGATGGGCTCACTATGGAATCTGAACATAAGAAGTTTGACAGTGAGCAAATCAATAATGGGAATCTTGTAATTGAGGATGCAAATGATGGATCAGTTTTGGTTTCTGATGGGCTTACTATGGAATCTGAACAAAAGAAGTTTGACAGTGAGCAAATGGATAATGGGAATCTTGTAAATGTGACCAATGAAACTGATAAAGCAGAAATTTTAGAGTTGGAAGTAATTGAACCACTGGAAAGTGATGAAATTGGTAAAGAACTGGCAGCAACCACATCTAAAGTAACTCAAATCACATCAGATGTAGTAGTAGAGACATTTCCATTGCGGCCTGTTGCTGCACCAACTGATTGCTCTGATGGATGGTCTACTGAAGTAAGGAAACTAAATGAAAATTTGGAGCAAACAGAAAATGGAAATGTGATCGTCAGTCTAGAAAATGGCAGTTTAAAGGCAGGTGATATGAATTCCTCTGAGGTTTCTGTACTGGCGGACAAGAAAGAAGTGAGAAACAATGTGGATCTACCACCAGAGAACCCTGATGTAGCAGATAGAATAGTGTTGGATAGTTCAGATCCACTATTAGAAAGCTCAGGTTGCTCTACCAGAAAAAGTGCCTTGTATGACACTCACAATAGTACGGAACTAGGGGTTGTCTCTCATAATGATGCTTTAACATCTGAAGAAGGCCAAGCAATTGTTCAAGAGGTGAGTTTTTGTCCAAAACCTTTATTCACATCCATATATTACATCAAGCCAGAAAACATTGCTTAATAAAAGTGTGTTTGCAATTAGGACTGTACCTTGATATGATAGTTGAAACCATTAAAATTAATTTGAAGGTTTAAAAAGAGATGGAGCAAAACCCACTCAGTCTTGGTGAAGCAAAATCTTGTAGCTACTTCACTCTCTTCTAATCCCCTTTTATCTGTGCACACTTAGAAGTTTAGGCTCTTTAACAAATGCCATGTTTGTTGAAATTGAAATGCTATTGTTTGTAGTTTAACATGATCAAGATGCTAACATGTGCACCGGTATTGTTGAAAGTAAACTGTTGTTACTAATGATTTAGCATGACCAAGATGCATGGCATGTGCTTATTCATGCATGCCTGCATGCACCTTTCTAGATCACTCCATATAGCTGTAGGTATCATGTAGAGGGGACGACCTAATAAAGTCTTGAATTTCAAGTAGGTGCTTGGTGCAACTCTTCTTACTTCTGTTACAAGGCACATAGTTTATTTGGCTTCCTGTAATTGGCATCCCTAATAATGAATGCATATGGGTCAATTGGAGAAATTTTATGGCTTTGATTTAGACCTTTTTTTTTTTTTTAAACTTTTCCCGACCTGGCTTTGTTTTAATCTAAACTAATTTTTTTTGGTATCCAAATTAAAAATGTTGACAAAGAGACCATGCTTAGATAAAATACCTGGTATCTTCCACCAATGTATATTGACAGATTTTTTCCTTTTTTTCCCCCAAATAGAAGTTGATGTTTTCATTTATAGTTGGTATATCCATCTTGTTTTAACATATTGATTTCTTTCAATGTTCTATTTGCGGATTAGATAAGAAAATGAGGTTAAGAACTTTTCTGGTTTCTGAACTCTGAAGAATGTCCCTATAAAAGTTGGATATTTATTGAAGCATTTAACAACAATTTGTGTGTTTAATTGTCCACTTGTTTGGCAGGCAATAAATGCTTCAAATGGAGTCCACCCACAATTTCATGGCACTTACACTGGCAGAAGCAGTGTGGAGTCAACAACACAGGAGGCTGTTGTGGTTGAAAGTAAGGTTGATGCGCAACATGCCAACTCACGGAAACGAAGCAATAAACCATTGGACAGAATTAATCTGTAAGTATTGCTTTTATCTTTGATCATTATGGAATCATCGTTCGTCACGGGTTTGAAACATTATAAGGTTGCTTATGATCACATTTGGTTTCTGTCTACAGTGAATCATGGGAAGGGACATCAAAACGTGCTGCCCAATCTGAGACTAACCCCCTGTGGGCGATTTTCAAATCGTTTATAGCAGCCTTTGTAAAATTCTGGTCTGAGTAACAGTTTTGTTTTCCTTTTTTCGTTTTCCCCCGAAATTGCAAGAGTAATGCAAAATTCACTAGGGTTCTATTTAGCTTGAAGTTTGTGGGTCTTTTGCTGTTATATCCCAATTTCACCGAATATAGCTTGCTCTATGTGCTGGTCATGGTCCATGGCTACTCAAGTTGAATATTATGAAGGGAAACTTATTTTTCCATGGACAGAATTAGATTGCAACTGAGATGGAGTTAAGTGGTATGGTCATAGCTAGTCCTATAAGAGTATCGACTTGTGTTGAATGTTATAATGGGATTCACTATGTTATTTGATGAGAAGGTAATTAGATTTTACATGGAATGCCTTGATGTAGTATTGTTGATCCATTTAAGTTGATGATATGTGAGATGCAGGAAGGGGATTTGCTGAATCCCTGCATATTCCTCTGGAATCATCAAATCCTGTTAGTGATAAATGAAAAAGTTATGGTAGAACTACTTTATAACAAGGCAAGAGTGTGAAAGGCAGTTGTCTCGGCCATATTGGGTCTCCTGCCCCCTAGTGGGCTTCAAAATCTGCTTGTTACATATTCCTTGCAATGATATGGACTACAAATTTTGTTTTGTGCAAAAAGAAAAAGAAAAAGAAAAAAAAAGAACTTGTATAACATCTTGAATTTGAAACATTTGATGATCCATTGATCCGAATATTGAATCTTATTTATAAACGAGAATTAAAAAAACTTGAAACATTCCATGATCCGTATCTTATCTATAAATCTTATCTATAAACGAGAGATCATTCTTTCTCATTAACCTTTTAAAGAAACTCGAACAGAAGAATGATTAGTACTGATTAAAACATCTTATGAACCCTAATTTATCACGGTATACATGAGCCATGGGCAGTAGTGCTTAAACGTTGAGTAGGTGAACATCACGTACATTAATTCGAGCATGTCGCTGTGATTATTATTAAATAGTAGTAATAAAAATAAGATGCAAATTAACGGATGAGAATATTTAATTAGAGTGATGATCCTATAACTCCCACGGAGGCTAAATCACACACATAATCACATTTAAGTGAATTTTTTAGTTTACCCATGTAGTATTTTTTTTTGAACTCATGTGGTATTTTAAATGAATTTTAGTTTGTAATGTGAAAATTTTTAAAATTTTGTATTTATTGAGGTAAAAGTTCAACAAAAAGTTTTCGTATCAAATAAATTTTTTTTGTTTAATTAAGGACGTTAATAATTAAGATACGATTTTAACATGAAGTTTAGGCCCAAATAAATTTTTTATTTATTTTATGGATAGATATGGACTTCTAAACATTGATTATGGTAGGGTTTTAGAATGAATATATGTGCTTATGTGTGTGATTTAGCCTCGAGCCCTGATAACTCATTCGAGTCTATAGGATCATCATTCATTTAATTAAACTAGCCCAACATATGTAATAATAAAAATTAGGTAAAAATCTTTAAATTTGATACTAGTAATTAACAACGGAATCAAGGGCCTCTCCTCTTTTTTCTTGGAGAAATTATTAGATGAGATCAACTTATCATGTCAGTCATGGGTTGTGTCATGTCAAATGAATTTTTAAAAGTTAGGCACAATTGTTTAGCCTCCTTTTAACATAAATCATATGCCCAGAGGGTTTTAGAAAATTATTGACTTGTTGTCATCATATTAATGGTTGGTCACATAGCTGACATGGGACGTAGTCCCACGTAATAATTTCTCCTATATCCTTATGCTCTATTTTTTTAGTTATGGTTTAGTAGATTTGGATTTTGTTTTCTTTCTTTTCAATAAAGGACTCAAATCTATAAATCTATTCATAATTTTTATTCAAGTTTGTTTTTGTAAGTCGGTTTGAGTTAGTTTGTTTTATCGTGTCAATTTCTTTTCTAGTCTCAGTTCCTTTCGAGTCTGAGTTTCTTTTCAAGTCTGAATCTTATGTTAGTTTTAAGAATAATAAACCTTCTATCTTATCAGATTTGTGATAAAATCGTGTTAATTAATCATGTTCTTTTTGGTGCCAAGGAATTGGAGAGTTCATCGAATCAATCACTTTATTATTGATGATTAAAACTTTTTGTTTCGAAGAACCAGTGACAACGAGAGGGTGATGGACGTGATAGCGAGACATCAGCATGATTCAAGACAAGCATTTTGGATCTTAAAGGGAGATTCAGTTTTTCTGGTGCAAAAATTAGTTGGTTGCAGGGCTTTTCTGAGATTTGATATAAAGAGGGAAAATGTTCTGAAAATTATTGTAATTAATATCAGTTATGTTGTACTTTCATCTAATATGAATGAAAGTTCATTTATTTTTTCTTCAAAAAATCGGAATCAAATTAAAATCCCATAATGGCACAGAGAAATTAGTTCACAATAGCCTAGGACTAGCAATACCCTACATATTCTCCAAGTGATGAAGCACTCTTTGGTAACCTCAAGCGGAACTTGGAATATATATATATGCCCACCTAGCAATATAATCCGCGCACATGTTGGCCACCCAAACATCAGGAACCTTCCATTAATTTGTTTCAAGATTATTCAAGATATATAATAAAAAATTTAATCGATTTTATTGGATATTAATGAGATTTTTGTGGTTTCAAGATTTTAATTTCATGTATTTTCACAGTTATTATAGTAGATTATTCAAGATATTAAAAAAATTTAATCGATTTGTGTAAAATTTTTACGAAATTTTGTGGTTTCATGATTTTAATTTCATGTATTTTTCACCCTTAATCATTATGTTATTATTTTATGTAATGTAATATTTCATGATTTTTTTTGAGCTCTCGTGATCTTTTTTTTTTAAAAAAAATATGTACCTATATTAAAGTAAAATTACTGATGATTTCTGTTTCATTTTTACTTCAGAGGAAAAAGAATTTTTTTTGAGATCATATAAAATTAGTAGTATATTTAACAAAATAAATAGAATAAAATAAATGGAATTTATATAGACAAAAATAGAACAAAATAAATAACAAAAAAATTAGGGACCACAATGTTTCTTTTTTTCTACCATATATAATTGAGCTACATTAATATTCCATTTGTCCTTTGATTTTTTTTCTTCTCTTATTGCAGCTTTAGAGAAAAAAAAATTGAAATAGACCTATCACCAAATTAAATATGCCCATGCTTAATTAATTAAAAGAGGAGAAGAAAAGAAGAAAAATGTATATGCAAATCCAAATAAAACCTCAATAATGATAAACAATAAGGGAACAGCCCATCTTCATTTAGTCAATTAGGTAAACAAATGAACTACATCATAATTAACTTGTTTCTTTGTGGGTCTCATATTATTTCACTTCATGTGATATGTGATAACTTTCTGGCTGATTTAAAGGAATTAGAACAAGACTTAGCATAGGCTTAAAATCTCCAAACCTAACATTTTGTTACAGATATTTGATATTGTCAGGGTTTAGTAAACAGTAACCAAAACTAAAATTCAAATACTAACAGATCACGTGATTGCTGACATGCATGTTATACCAACTTTTTGTCGGTTCGATCATAATCATACATATGAAAATGAACTATAAAAGCAATAAACCTTGGTAATTAGAGTGAATAGCCAGTCAAAGAAGTTTCATCAAAGTCTTAAAAATTCCATTATGGTTTTCTTCCTTCCATTCTACTCTTTCTTATGTGATTGGTTTTGTGGGTCTCTTTTAAGTAAACAACAAAAAAATATACTCAAGAATAATAATGATCATAAAGAAAACCCTGGAAACAAGGCTTGTTGCGAACTCTTCACATCTGATATATAAATCAGATATGATCTGATATAGTATATAGTAATAATAGTAATATAGATCGAGAAAGAGAGAAGAAAAGAATATAAAAAAGAAAAGAAAAAAAAAGTTAAAACAAATTGTTAAACAAGCTTTGACACAAGGAATAAAGTGGAAGGGATTAACGGGGGGTAAGATTTGGAATGTTGTTGTCTGGTTTTATCAGCTGATGATCATGAAAGAACCTGGAAAAGGGTTTCTTGATCCATTGACTTTGCATTTGATTAGGGTTTTATTTTATAAATTATACTACTATTTATGTCTCACATATATAGATTTACAATACAACTCAAAGAAAAAGTGCATGGAAATGAAGAAAAATATATTAAAACCCTAATCCCATCACCGAAAAAGAAAAAGAAAAAAATAATATATTTGTTTAGCAGCTTTAAATGCGGTTGATTAATGATTATAATTGCTTGTTTAAGGAATATATAATCCAATTGTTTTTTAGCTTTTGAAAAGGAAAAGCAAAGGGGATTTGATCAGTTTTGGTGAACTGAAATCCATGCAAAACATTTCATTACATGAGTAAGCAGAAACAGACAGATTTCACGTGGAAAGATTCATTATAATTTTTTCTTTGAGTGAAGAAGATTGATGAGTTGTTATTTGGTGAAACCAAATCCAACAAATTTTCATTAAAATAGTGAAGGAAGAGATCTGGTTAGATAAGAGTATTCAAGGCTCTAACATGGTATCCTATGTCAATCAAGATTGGGCAGAGAAAGAGAGAGAGAGAGATAGCTAAAAGACAAGCCGTTTTTCATTTTTTCTAATTTCTATTTTTAAATTGCGTGTGAATAACGATTTTTTTTTTGGCCAAAATGTGAAGAACGATTCAAAGCCAATTATTTTATATACTTGCGATCTTGAATTAATTATGATTAGAAATATTGTTCAATACTTTATTAATAGGTCACACAACACGACTATTGGTTCAAACTCGATCGGATTTTTAATTGAACGATATACACATATATTTATGTTAGGATACATCTTGATTAATATTGACGAACTTTTTTTATATGTGGGTTTTCTTAGAGAGAAGATGAGTGGCAAAATAGTGAAACAATTCAAGGGAATTAGTTGGAGACTTGGGGAATCATGATCAATGTTTTTGTTATTGTGTCAGTAAAATTTCATTTGGATTTAAATAACATTTAAAATGATAATAATTAAGGCTGTAAGAATTAGTAAGGTCTATGGTCAATAATGAGAAGCAAAACGTACGCTTTTTATTGTGGGGTTTTGATGTCAACCTTACAAAGACAACTATATGAGAAATAAAGTGGTAAGATGGAACATAGTAAATAATTTGATCACGAAAAAGAATGGGAGAAAGAAACGATTTTTTTTTTCAAGAAAAGAAAATATTTGGAGCAATGCTATACCTGCTCAGCCTAATTTTATGGTCTGAATCGCCGTCTCACTTACCATTGAAAAAAGTTTTAAAACCCTATTCAAATATACTAAAATTTAAGATTTATCATATAAAATCTTATTATTTAATAAATTTAAGATTTATCATATAAAATCTTATTATTTATTTAACTAGGAGCTAAACTTGAAATTAAATTCTTGCACTAATTATTAGGCGATATAACTGTTTATATCTCAATTTACAATTGAGAGTAAATTGGTCTTCACATAAATATTGTTAAGATGTGTGGTCAGGATTTAATCAGAAATCCTGATAGAATTTAGTTTCTATACCACCCTGATTCTGTTAGAATTAGGAGCAGGGGCGGATCTTGACAAGTGGCATTGGGGGGGCCAATTCGAATAAAATTATTTTAGGGGGGGCCAATTGAAGAATTTCAATGTATTTATATAGAAATGTACATAAATATAAGGGGGTTATAAAGCAGTTTTTCCAATTTTGGGGGGCCAAGGCCCCCCCAACCTATAACAAGGATCCGCCCCTGATTAGGAGAAAATCTTGCAATTAATGAATAAAGGTCAAAATTAATAATTAAATTAATTAATAATAATTATTTTTGAATAATTATCATTAATTACTCCCTATGTGCCGCCCCTACCTATAGGGATGTGATGCAGCAAGCCTCAAGGGTGCAGCTTCCTTAGATACAGCAGCCTGATACCTCAGGCAGAGAGTAAGGAAGGAAGTTGTGTGCTACCTGACCATGCAGGTGGGAGATATATCATGGATAAAATAATCTAAGTCTTTCCCATACCCAGGGAAGGCCGCATATGGCTATCATAGTCATAAGATGTAGTCTCCTCATCCCTTGCACTGAGGAGGCAGAGAGTAATAGAGTATCAACAAGAGAAACACTCACTGAACTAAGGGAGGTGTGAGGTATTATCACTCACCACCCTCATACATGACCACCCTAGTATAGTGGTCAGGCCGCCCAGTTAGTAGTACTCCCTCGGGAGGCAAACTTGCATTTTGTTCATTTAAGGACAAAAAGGCAAGGTCAAACATGATAGTACTACCTAGGGGGTGTGGCTCCAAGAAAGGGTTTTACCATGATGTTACTTGATATATGTAGGTCATCTTGATGAAATTTCATCTCAAACAGACTTAGTATTAAAAACTTATGCTAGTTTTTCAATTAAGGACAATTCGAGGAGTCAAACCAACTTCTCTATGCTAGAGAGTTCGGTTTTACTTCGATTTTTTCCCATATCTATATGGTGATAATCTAAGTCTACTGGTGGAAAATTAGCCTTGTTGGACTTAGAATGAAAAACTTATGCTAATTTTTCATTTAAGGACAACTCAGGGGTGGAAACCTAGTTCACCATCAAGGAGAGTACGGTTTCAATTGGGATTTTTTCCATAGTCTCATGGAAATATTCTAAGTACCTTGGCAAAGTTTCAGCTCATTCAGACTTAGAATGAAAAACTTATGCTAGTTTTTCATCTAAGGACAATTTGAGGTGAGAAGTCTAGTTTACTATGAAGGAAGACTCAGATCAAGCCAAGATTTTAACCATGATCCATGGCTGATATACGAACCCTACTGGTGAAGTTTGAGCTCAATTTGAGTTTGTTTGTAACTTTTACATCTTCTTCAGTTAATGACAAAGTGGCTTTATCACCCCGGTTTAGCCATAGTTCTTAGTGAAAGGGTATTTTCATCCTTAGTAGACCTAAATATGGCTACGTATGAGGAATTTCGTGGCCTAGGTGTTATACTCCATATATCCAAGGTCACCTCTCAGCCAATTTAGTAGTTCAGCTTATTGGAGGCAACAGGGACTACACCTGATACAGCAGATGCAGCCTATCACCTCATGCTACCTAGTACCTCATACTACCTAGGTACTATGAGAGGGAAATCGCCTACTATGCTATAGGGGACGCCTCACTCTCCTCTCCTCACCCTCCTAGCACCTACTATAGCAATCAGAAGGAGAAGGAAGCTTCACTGCAACTTCCTGGAAGTTTCCTCCGACCAATCAGAAGAGTTCGCGTTCCTCAGGAAGTAAAGCCCACCAAATTTCAAGCCCAGGCTGCCCCCTATATAAAGGGATCAATTCCAGAGCTTCAGATTTCACATCTTAACCAATTAGTCCTGCACTTCACAGAAGTCTCATACTTGAAAAAACCAAGCTCCGTGCTTATTTTCTCTATGGCTCTGCGCCTTTTTCTCTTGTTCTTCACGAGTTCTTACTCGTTCTTCAATATTCTCTTGTTCAATCTTGTCTACGGACATTAAAACACTGTACTCTTGTTTCTCTCTCAGCAATAAAAATCAAATTGCTATTTTTTCTCAATTTTCAATCACAGCTCTTGAAGCGCTCTTTTTTAGGAAGTCTTGTTCTTGTGGATCGATGATTTAAATGCTCCGGTGTGACTTTGATCCAGTCCCCACAATCGTTCTGATCTTTTAAATCTGCTGCTACGCGCACCCCAGATCTTTTAATCTGATGCGCTTTCACCAGATCTTGTTATTTATTTTCTCTTTGTCAATTTCAGCAAATTGACTGGCACGCCCCTATGCTGTCACTAAGGTTTTTCCGCGAAAACTCTATCAAGAGATTTTTGGTGCAACAATAACAAGTGGTAATACCATAAGTATACGTTCCTTTTATTGTACCACTCAAATCTATTTAATTCGCTCCATGTCAAAACCAATTATTATAACTCAAAGATTGCATGTCATAAACCCGTGGCTCAATTGATATGTGAATGGCTTGAATCACGAGATTCTAATAGAATGTGAGTTTAGTTAATTTGTTATTGGTTAATTTGTTAGAATGTGAGTTTAGTTAATTTGTTATTGGTTAATTAGATGCTTGTTTAGCACGTAAATAATTTATCTAAAGTAGTTTCTTAGTTTTAGTTGAATTCTCATTGATTGTTCGGACATAAAGAGATTTATTTTTATTGTATAATGAGATTTTCTTTTTTGAGTTATATAATGAGATTTTCTTTATACCTGTCAGAGATATTACAAAGTAAAGAAAGAAAGAGAAAATCTAATCTAATCTATGACTAATTAATCACTTATATACAAGAATAAGTTGCTAACTAACTATGGTTGACTAACTATAACTAACTAACAGTTAATCTTAAGTACAACTAACAATTTACTAAACTAAGGTTAACTTCTAACTATAATCCCTAACACCCTCCCTCAAACTGAATACAGATTCTGTATTCCAAGTTTGAAGAATGCTGTCTTGAAATTATTAGCCGAAAGCCCCTTACTAAAGCAATCTGCTAGCTGCATTTTAGAAGTAACTGGTAGTAGTTTTATAAGCCCTGATTGCAGCTTTGATCGAACCACATGACAATCTATGTCAATGTGTTTTGTTCTTTCATGATAAATAGGATTTTGAGCAATATGCATGGCTGAAAGGTTGTCACAAAATAATGGTGTTGGTGTGTTTATTGAAACCTGCAAATCCTGCAAAAGATAGATTAACCATTGCACTTCACATACTGTAGAAGCAAGAGCCCTGTATTCAGCTTCAGAGCTACTCCGACTAACAGTTGTTTGTTTCTTAGTTTTCCAGGATATCAAAGATTCACCTAGGAATATGCAATAGCCTGTAACAGATCTTCTTGTATCTAAACATGTACCCCAGTCAGAATCAGAATAGGCTGTCAACTGAAATTGCTTCTTAGATGAAAAGAAAACACCCTGTCCAATTGTTCCTTTCAAATACCTAAGCACACGATGAGCAACCTGCATATGCTCTGTTGTTGGCTTGTATAAAAATTGGGCCAACTGCTGTACTGCAAAGCTGATGTTAGGCCTTGTTGTGGTCAAGTATTGGAGTTTCCCAACTAACTTCCTGTAAGTAGTAACATCTTCCAGTGGTACCCCTGAGTCTTTGGTTAATCTTGTCTCTGTGAGGATAGGAGTTGGTGTTGGTTTAGAATCCAGAAAATCAAAATCTTTTAACAAGTCCAATGTGTATTTCTTTAGACAAATGTTGATCCCTGCTTTTGACCTTGCAACCTCTAATCCAAGAAAATACTTCAATTCCCCTAGATCCTTAATACTAAACAAGTCATGTAAATGTTGTTTAATCTTAGAAATTTCTGTAAGGTCATTGCTAGCTATTATTATGTTATCTACATAGACTAATAAAGCAATGAAAGTACCACTTACATTCTTGACAAAGAGAGTATGATGTGCCTGAGATTGTCTGAAGCCATATTGAAGTAGAGAATTTGTTAACTTTAGATTCCATTGTCTACTTGCTTGCTTGAGTCCATATAATGACTTAACCAATCTACACACTTTGTTTGATCCTGGTAAGTAACCCTCTGGTAATCTCATATAAACTTCCTCATGAAATCTCCATGTAAAAAGGCTGTGTTAACATCACACTGGTGTAGAAACCATCCCTGCATAGCTGTTAATGCCAATAATGTCCTTACAGTAGCCATTTTAGCTATTGGATTAAAAGTATCCAAGTAATCAATTCCATCTTGCTGTGTATAACTTTTGCTACTAGCCTTGCTTTGTATCTTTCTATAGATCCATCAGATTTTCTTTTAATTTTATATACCCACTTGCACCCTATAGTTTTCTTACCAGGTGGAAGATCAACTAATTTCCATGTCTGAGTCTTCTCCAAGGCTGCAATTTCCTCAGACATGGCTTGCTGCCAATTAGGATCATTGAAAGCCTCTTTGTAAGTACAAGGTTCTATAACATTGTCAATTGGTACTGCTAAGGCTTGTGTTTAGAAGAAACATGATCATATGAGAAAACAGTGGAAAGAGTATGAGGAGTAGTTTTCTTATTTTTATCACATTTGTAATGAGATAAATGTGAGGGAGATGTTTTTATTCTTGTGCTCCTTCTCAAAGGTGGTTGAGAAGGTTGTTGTAGAGAAGGATGTTGTGCAGAAAATTGTAATGAAATGTTTGTAACAGTATTTGAAGGAGGTTGAGCTTGAGTAGATTGTGTATCAGAAGAGGCATGTGTTTGTAAAGAAACTTGTTCTTGAGAATGGTGAATAGGAATTGGGTCTGAACTAGGTTGTAAAAGGGACTGAGTATCTGAATTTCCATTATTGTTGTAGACTTCCAATTTGTCACCTAAAACTGCAGAAGTATCACAAACAGGTAATATGGCAGAATCTGCATTCTTATGCTTTGTAAACTGCAATTTGTTGAACATAAGATGCAGAATAAGGAAAGATATGCTCATAAAAAGTGACATCACGAGAAATAAACTCTTTTTGAGCATGTAAATCAAACAATTTATAGCCTTTTACACCAGGTGTAAAACCTAGAAATTTACTCTTAATACTTCTAGAATCAAACTTATTTTTAATGTTACTGTGATTGGAAGCAAAAACAAGAGATCCAAATACTTTTAAAGATTCAATATTAGGAGTTGCATTAAACATTTTCTGAAATGGAGATTCATTATTAAGTACAGGTGTAGGGATTCGATTAATAAGGAAAACAACATGTAACACACAATATCCCCAGAATTCTATTGGTAAACTAGCCTGAAATCGTAAAGACCTAGCAACATTTAAAATATGTTGATGTTTTCTCTCAACTATACTATTTTGTTGAGGTGTTTTAATGCATGAGGTTTGATGGAGAATACCTTTGGAATCATAAAAACTAGGCATGTTGAACTCTTGACCATTGTCAGTCCTAATGCACTTGACTTCTGCATTAAACTGTACTTTTGCTATTGAAACAAAATTCAACACTATAACACGAGCTTCAGATTTATTCTTCATAAGGTACACCAAAGTGAACTTAATAAAATCATCAACAATGGTAAGGAAGTAAATCTGTCCTTTAAAAGTAGGAGCATAATTATCACCCCATATGTCAATATGCACCAATTCAAAACACCTATGACTAATAGTAGTGCTAATAGGAAAAGGACTACGTTTGTGTTTAGACATATGGCAAATTTCACAAGAAACAACAGGAACAGAAGAAGGAACAAGAAATTTCAATCTTGAATATGACAGATGACTTAATCTATTATGCCAAAGAATGGAATTATCAATATTACAATCAGAAGTAACATTCACAGATTGATTACAAGGAAAAACAATGTTACAGGAAGAAATATCAACAGTATTACAATAAAAAACACCATTACAAGTAGAAACAGTTTTAGAATTTGTATTAGAACATAAAACATCTCGAGAAGGAACAAGAGTATCAAATATAGCATTAGCATGCTTAATATGGTCAGAAACAACAATGTTATCAATAGCACTTTCAAGTTGTAATTTGTAAAGACCCTGGAGTCTTCTAGCAACTCCAATCATCTTCTAATGATTGATATCCTGAATAATACAATGTGAAGAGACAGTGATTAAACAACAGTTTAAATCAGTAGTAAGTTTACCAACAGATATCAAATTGAAAGTAAATGCAGGAACAAAAAGCACATTATAAAGAATCAAGTCAGGACTAAACTTTACAGTACCTATATGTGTAACCTGCACATGAGTGTTATTAGGCAAACCAACTAAACATTGTTAACTTTGTAATAAGAAGAAAAAGAATCTAGATGACAAGCAATATGATCAGTAGCACCTGTGTCGATAACCCAATCATGTACAGAATTATGTTTATGAGTAAAAACATTAAGGAAATTTTAGGATCTAAAATTGAAATAGGCAAGGGAGAATTACCACACTGATTGCCATAAGAAGGATTGGCAATAGGCTGAAGAGGAACAGCAACTGTAGATGCATGATGTGGAGGAATAACAATGGTTGCATTAGCCTGATGAATTTGAGGTTGAATCAGATGCATTAGTTGTTCATACTGGCCCTTTGTAAGCTGAAATACCTCATTTTTATCAGAGCTCTCTGCAATAGTAGAATGATCCTCCATAATCACAACAGCATTAGCACTATGAACAGGCCTTTTCCCTTTAGAATTAGTATTATAGGGTTGTGGAAACCCATGTTTCTTGTAGCACCTATCCACAGTATGACCTTCTCTGCCGCAAAAAGAACACTGAGGCCTTTTGGAATTATTAAAAGTTTTCTTCATCATGGGTACAGGACCACCCTTAGAAGGCATTGTCGATCGAACAACTAGAGCATTAACATCAGAAGGAACAGAGCCTAAAACAGATCTTTCTTGTTGTATAACAAGGGCATAAGCTCTATTAAGTGGAGGTAAAGGATCCATCAATAAGATTTGTGTTTTGACACTAGAATATTGATCAGAAAGGCCCTTAATAAAGATCAAGACTTGATCATTATCATGAAATTCCCGAACCTTCTTGGCTAAGAGACAAGTACAAGGATCACAAGAACAAGATGTAATTGGCCTTAAAATGTTCAATTCATCCTATAAAACCTTCAATTTGGTAAAATATTCATGAATAGACAGAGAACCTTGAGTACTTGTATAAAGCTCAGAATAAAGATCAGAAATCCTAAAAGAATTGGTCTGAGAAAACCTAGATTTCAAATCATTCTAAAGATCTACTGCAGATTCCAACCAAATGATTGATTGAGCTATAGAGGGAGAAACCGAATGAACTAACCAGGAAATAACAAGATTGTTACATCTTAACCAAGCTTGATAGAGAGAATCATCACGAGCTGGAACCCTCAAAGAACCATCGACAAAATGAAGCTTATTCTTAGTAAGCAAAGCCATTTTCATGGCGCAACTCCAAGAATGATAATTGGGCCCTGAAAGTACTGAAGAAACGAGCACTAATGTAGGATTCTCACTAGCATGAATATAGTACGGACTAGATGGAAAATCTTCTGGTCTTGAAGAACCAGTAAGAGATCCAGTAGCAGTAGTTGTAGAAGAAGAAACAGTTGCCATTGAAAAGAAGGATTAAAGAGAAACTTGACAAAAGAAATCGAAGAAAACGAAGAAAGAAACTGATTAGATTCAAAGAAAAAGATAAAGAAGGAAAGTTTCTGGAAAACCCAAAAAAATTCTCAAAACAGCGGAAGAAGAAAGAAAATAGCGACTGATACCATGTCAGAGATATTACAAAGTAAAGAAAGAAAGAGAAAATCTAATCTAATCTATGACTAATTAATCACTTATATACAAGAATAAGTTGCTAACTAACTATGGTTGACTAACTATAACTAACTAACAGTTAATCTTAAGTACAACTAACAATTTACTAAACTAAGGTTAATTTCTAACTATAATCTCTAACACCCTCCAAAATTAATTAAATGGCACATATAAAAATATAAATTTTAAAAGTTAATGAATCGATTATTATTATTTAAAGTTTAGACTCAAAATAAAAAAGCAGTATTTCATGACTCGATTTATTGGTGCATATACTCCCAAACCTTGAGTTATCAAATATGAGAATATGTATATATATGTATCCGATATCTAAAAAAAAAAAAATGTAAGTTAGTATAAAATTGGCAAGAACGAAATACAATAACATAGAATAATATGCTATTTTACAATATATATACTCCCATGCAAGTTTTGCATTGACTTTTCAAGAACATACAACTAAAATTAAGAAAAACAACATTTTCTATTGTAGTTGTCTAATTTGTACTATAGTCTATATATTAACTTGAGTAGGTAAAGGTTAATCTCAAGATAACCTTTAAATTATTTTCTTAACTATGGGGTTAGGGTCCCAATAACGGGATTTATACTATAAATTTTGAACCTTTGTGGATATAAAATTCCTCACCCCTAGGAGCATGTTTTTTACGGCGTACAAGGCCAATATTGGTCCATAATCCATATGGTATTGGTTCCTATTAATTTATCTATGATATAGTAACACTTTTTTAATCAATAATATAAGTTGAAATTAATGTACAACACTTCATATGCATACTCAAGAACGTAAACCATATAATATATGTACTAGCTTTTTTTTTTGCTTGAAGAGCTATTATGTGTGTGTGTGTGTATATGTACTAGCTAGGTAATTAAAAATTAGACCACTCATCCACTCCACCGTGGGTTCGGTGCATTATATTGCTCATATCTTTTGAATTTATTTTTAAAAATAATGTAAAGGAATTATAATATTCAATATGTTTAATTTTTACATCAAAAGGATACATGTTGATGTTGACCATTTATCTCTATCTATAGAGTTTAAAAATTCCATCGACTGTGTATAAAATATTTTTCCTAAACTTTTTAACAGATAATGTTATAAAAAATATGTATGTTATGTGTGTATATATATATATATCTATAATCATAACATATATAATTATAATTACAATTTGTAAAAACTTGAAATATATTCAATTTAGAAAGTTTTATTTCGAATGTTTTGTGCCAAGTAAAATTGGAGTTCATGAGTTAGAAAAGAGCTTAGACGTGTGCACGTAACCAAATAGGGATTAACTAATTGGCGAGTAAATATAAGAAGTCTTGTTTCCTTATCAGTTATCCAACCATCTGGGAGTTGTTTCGAGGAGTAAAATCTTGAATCACTTGAACGAAACGAAATGATACGTATGTCATTAATATTATCGGAAGAGATTAAGCTCAAACTATTTGGGATATATATATCTTCTTGTGTAAGTTGTCAAATGGTCAACAGAAATATACTCAAATATGCTCCAACAATCTCTTGAATACGCCTACAAAAGTGAGCCGATCGTGGAGACCGTTTTGCAACCTCTACCATCCGTAAACACACACGCGCGCGCGTAATATGTGTATAGTTTATACTCTCTACGTTCCTTTATATAAGACCTCAATAACTAATATAATTTTTTGCCATAAAAACGAAAGGATATATAATATATTAACTAGTTAAATTTAAACATATATACCATGACTCTAGAAGAAATTCTTTTACGAACTACCCCATATGATCGGAATTATCAAACACCAATAGGGTAGAATCTAACAAAACATGAATAAGAAAAACTAATATACTATCTACTATCAAGACAAACGGTTAAAAACAATTTATTTCCAAAATTTAATAGAGATTGGGACAATTGAAAAGGAACAGATGGAGTATATATGTGTAAATGCATGTCAATCAATATCCTATCCTTTTGGGAGTTGTTTTGAAGAGTAAAATCTTGAATGCATTTAGACAAAATGGAGGGATATCATTTTGCAACCTCAAGCATCTCATAAACACTCGCATCATTGTGTGTAGATTTTGTATATATATACATGTATATGAATGTCACTCTTATATATACATCTGATGTAAAGGTTAAACGTTAGGTTTATAGAACTACAAAATAAGATGAAGAGCAAGAAAAAGGGTAAATATAATAAAACTATAGATCGTGTCACATGAAATTAGGGATATAAAAGGAAAATTATAGTATAAGAATATAGAATAAGAAAACTATAGATGTGTGACATGAGAGTGATTGGCAGTCTCCTTGAAGGAGCGTGGGTGAGGAGGGAAGACAGGATGGAGATTAGTTACAACCTTTTGTCTTCAACGTAAGTTTTACGTTCCACATGTTAGAAAGAAAACCGAAAAAGAAGAATACAGGTGGGGTCTTATTCTCTGTGTCCGATCTCAAGATTGTTGGCTGTATACGACACCGACACGTGTCACTCTATGGACATTCTTGTCCGCTTCCAAAATAAAACCTCCTGGTCTGGTTCTCGGTACTACTACCACATTTTAACTGCATTGCCATTTTCTTCTCTCCAAGTACATGCAAACAATGATCATAAGTGGTAATTATAGAAAACGGGAAAATGCCAAAAGAAGAAGTACTACTATTAGTAAAATGAAATACTCCTATATTTATTACAGTAGATAGAAAAAATATGTAATATACATATATTTATTACAGTAGATAGAAAAAAATATACATAAATCTTTAATTTCTGTTAACTCATTATATATTTACAGAATTTACATTATTACAAGAGTAATTATTTGATATACTGACAATGTCTACCCTTAAATTAAATCCCGCATATATAATCTGCTAAACTCCATTGACACAGTATTGAATGATTTTCCTTATTACAATTCAATAGTGTAGAATTATAAAATAGTAAATACTACTCTCCCATGCCATGTTAAATGTTTAACACCAAAAAATGAAACTGAAGAAAGCAATCTCAGTAACATAACATATGTTTCTATAAAAAGCCAAAGGAAAATCTTCTTCTTCCTTCCCACAGCTATGTGCAGTAAAAATATAAATAAATAAATAAATAAAAGGCCAAAAAGCAAGCCAAAGTTCCCAAAAAAACACACAACTCATATGAGTATGACGCAAACAAAAAAACATGAAAGCCAGCTTAAACAGAAAGGTTTTACACAAAAAGATATGAAAATTCCTTCCTAGACTAGAAGTAGAAGAAGAATATAAAAAGAATCCAACGTCCCCCAAGCCTTTTCCTTACCTTCCCTTATACGTCTTCTTTCTTTTCCCTTTCCTTTTTTTTCCCCCAAACCATTTCTTATTTAAACAAACCCATAACCCATCTTTTTCTTCTTACTTCTTACACAGCTTCATATAATTTTCTTCTGGTTTCTAACTTTGGAACCCAGAAATGGCTACAGATCTTGAATTGGTTCAAGATTTGGGGGAAATAAAACTACCCAAACTCAAGATTCAACCTTGCGGTGAAAATGGTAGCGTAATTCAAGGAGAGAGCAGCAAAAACAAAAACGAAGACGATGATGATAACAAGAGATCAATAATATCATCAGATGAGTTGTGTTTGACGCCAACAGCAGAAGAAAACAAGATCCCAGCTGTTCTGTCATGTCCACCAGCACCAAGGAAACCTAAGAGGAAACCTGTTTCATGCAAGAGAAAGCTGTCTGATCAATTTGACTTCTTCGAGATTGTTAACAGGGAAGAAGTCGACGAGTTTTTCAGAGCTGCAGGTTTTGATGATTCTTTCAACAAAAGAAGGTGCCCTTGTAAATGAAACATACACATATATATATATTTTCAAAACATATATATATCAGCCTTTTTGCTTTCTTCTTCTTTAATTCTTGTTCTTCAATTATTATTCTTTTTGTTTTTATGGGGTTTCATTATTTTTTGTCTTTTTTTTTTGTTTATGGGGTTTCATTTCACATATAGAATTTTATTTGTTTTTTTAATTGTATGTATTGAATTATAATTCAAAATTTACATGCAAATCTGCCTCTATAGGATTCCAAAAAAAAAAAAAAAAGGTTCATGATATAAGTCTGTAATTTTCCAGACACAGCTGGGTTTTTCTTTTGGATCCGATCTATACAATACACATGTTAAATCCATTTCTGTTTATTTCTATGAAATTTTTTATTCCAAATTCTTATCCAATTATTGTCTTTTTTCCATTTTCGAATTTGAATTCGAATTCAACTTCTTCATTCATTTAGTTTGGTTTTTGTCTCTCAACCAACCTACCCAGAAAATTAGTTTCCGATTTATCGACTTTCGGGAACGAAAAAAGGAAAAAACAGCATTGAAAAAATTGTTCTGATTGAAAAGTATGATGTTTTTGAAGGGATTATTATGAGATGGGTAAATTGGATGAGTTCATGAGTTGTTTGTTTTAATTTAAGTTTGAAATAAAAATACAAAAAAGAAATATTATAAGCTTGTGAATGATAATGAATTATTATTATCATTATCATTATTAAAAGAAAAAATATAATGGTTGGATTTAGCTTTTAGGGGGTTTGACATGTGAGGAACTTTGAGTGATTGACACGGCTTTGGGATTTGCCAAAAACTTACGATTTAACATTTCGGAGATGATTTTCCTCGAGAAAGTGAAAGGGAAAGAGAGAGAAAGTGCCAAGTTAGTACAGTATAGAGAGGATGGCATATGCAATTGTTTTGTCTCTTTTGATTTTCTTTTTATATATATATATATATATATATAATTGATTTTCTTTTTTTATACTAGTATTTGTTTATCTGTTTTTATTTTTTCCTTGATTTGGATGGAGCATTGATTTCATGTTGGGCACAAAACTTTCTGCTTTCGTAGGATTTTTACTGACAATTAACAAAACCTACTGTTAATGTCACGACTTGTCACCCATCAACTGCCATTTTGTATGAAAAATAATTACAAGGAAACAAAATAGATCTACATCTTATAAATATATATATTTATTTATTGGTCGGTGAATTGAAAATTTAATCCATTTTATTTTGGTGAAAGAATAGATACATAATTATGAAATGTTTAGATGTTACTCCATAATACTGCAAATTATAATATTTTGTTGAAATTTTCGTCAAATTTTGGAGTCTGAATGTAATGTTCGAAATCAAATTTTTTTTTCTTTTTATATACTATGTTACTACTATTTTTTTTACATATTTTCTAAGGGATATGGTTTTTTTTCTTTTTGACGAAAGGGGGGTCCAATGGTTAGAATGTGAAATTTTATAGTATCTGAAGATGTTCCGATTTTTATAAATTTTATTTATATGATCATGTTGGATGATCTTATAAAGTTATCCTATAAAAAAAAGAAACTTTTCTGGGCGTATGTATGTGTCATGTGTATGAGGATCCATTATTGGTTTTTGTTAATATTCAGAAGAGATAAAAAAAAATCAAAAAGAGAAAACCACTTTTATTTCATAAATTTATTTTTAGAATCATATAATTGAATTAAACATGAAGCTGATCTATAGTAATAAGATATCAAATTCTAATAACTAAGATATCTCTTAGGCCAATTTTTTTTTT
>AWWV01009249.1:0-10156 GCA_001974805.1 Corchorus capsularis | reverse complement strand
ATATATATATATATATATATATATATATATATGTAATATTTCATCAATATTGCGAAGCCTACGAACAAAAGTGGTTTATCGAAATGCAAAGAGGTACAAGGCCGAATAAGCAAAACTCCAATATCCAGCAAGCATTATATCAATACAATATTCTCTTACGTGTTTTTTTTTTAAAATAAATAATTAAACCACTTTGAAAATTATAATCATTTGCATATATAAACAAATAAGTCACTCCATTTTTAAATTTTTATCCAAAGAAAATTCAATCAACCAATTAATCAGGTACCAGCTAGACACTTAACAAAAATTTTGTCCAAACTTCTCTGATGTCCATTCAAGCTCCTATTGTGGTGATCGAAGGATGATGTGTGTTTGGTGTTGTGAAATCTGCGAGCTGTTGTTATCTAAAGGGAAGTTGTTTACTCTAATGTAAATTACAGTTAGAAACAAAATTAATTATATTCAGATTTTTATCTCTTTTAGATATAATCAAAAATTTGATTTTAAATAATTGCCTAAATAATTAGGTGCATACTAGTTTTGATTGTAAACTTTTATTATTATATATGATCGATAATTGTTGATGACTAAATTATTAACAAGGACGACTTTCATGGATCGTTAAGGTTAACCTTTGAAACCTATAGAAGGTGGAAGACTTGCAAGGCAACAAACACCTAGGAGTGCAGGGTTTGATCCCTGCGTTAGCATTCCGACGATCAAGTCAGCAGATCGTCCAAGTATTAGAGAATAATATTTAAGAGCTAGGTTTAGAGATTAGGGTTTGGAATTAGAGAATAAATAAGAGAAGTGTACCCTACTTATAGTGGAAGTCGGCCCATAAGGTGGATTTCCTTGTGAGCTTAAGCCTTATCCAGGCCCAAGTGTACGAATGCTGAATGGGCCCTTGAGTCGATCCATGTTTGAGTTTAGCCGGATGCTAGGTGTAGAAGTGTGCCGTTCGGCATACTATGTGCAATGTAGCAGATCGTCGTAGTTTACTCCTTAGATTCAGCAATTGAGAGTTTTACTGCATATGCAACTGCTTCTGGCGCCTTTGTGGTTCAAGGGAGTGGAGCTGCGACACTTTCTTCCTCTGTCTTCTTCAATGTTTCTGCAACAGGTAGATCTACTGATTCCCAGCGCCCAACAACTGCTTCTGCTACTGTATCTGCTCCTGTTTCAAGCCCTGGTGCAACCTAAGCCAACCCCGAACCCCAAGCCCAAGCCTCTGCTGAACCCCAAGCCACTACCCTAAACACTGAACCAACCCCTCAACAAACAGCACCAAAACATGCAGCCAAAAAATCAAAACCAACCAAGCCCTCTACTCAAAGGCCTATCCCAAAAATCCTTAGAATGCCTGCACCAAGTGGAAGATGTTGGCAAGATGTAGCTGGTAATTTTCATGGCTTGAAACGTGGAAGAAGTAGTTCTGCATCTGTTGCCAAGTATAAGAATAGCGAAGAACCAGCGGCCTCAGATCTGAGTTGCAGAACCACCAGTCAGCCACAAGGTCCACTGAGGAGAAGCCCAATAAATTTGAATAAAAACCCTACTGTGAGAGCTCTATATTTTAACTTCATTTATTATATCCAGCACTGCCTTCAAATTTGGGGTTTTGATTATGATTCTTTTATTCATTTATTACTAGGCTGGAAGTTCCATGAAGGTCAATCAGTCCAGCTTAGGTGTGGCCAAGAGAAAGGTTGATGATGTGGTGACTACTCAAGGGAGCCAGAGTACTGCAAACTCCAAGCCAGTCAAAGGGAAAAAAAGTTGTTTCCCTGACATGAACTATTGCTACTTTATTTAATATTTTGTTGTCTATAGTTGGTGCCAAAATATGACCTAAAAACAATTAATCTTCTTAGTTGAATGGTAATTTATATTTCTTTAGTTAGGGTGTTAATGCAAACATTTACAGGGCATGAGTTGAATAATTCAACTCAATTTTGTTAATTTTGTAAATGATGCTCTGTTTTATGCCTTTGTGCCTTTGTGATACTGGATGTTTATGTATGGAAATTGGGCAGCTGCATTTTCTCATATTGCAATTGTTACTGTCATTTATATTTTCAACATACTATTTCATTACATTTTTCACAGAAAGGGATACATTTAACAGAAACAGAGCATGCCTAAAACTCAGAAATAGAGCAAGCCTAAAATCAGGGCAATGCCTTATTGGAGCTTATATTTCCCCTACCAATTACATTTTTAACAATGACACAACATACAAAAAACAAACCAAACTACAAATGATATCTTCCTCCATTTCCATCTTTTTCCAACCTGCATTTGAGACCTTAAATACCCACATTCCTTCTTTAACAAAGCATTTTCTTCAATAAGCTCTGACTCTACGAAATCTACAGCTCTCTGTTTCAACATTTTGGATTCACTTTTCCAGAATTGGGCTTCATTATAAAGCGATTTCTCCCTCTCTTTCAGCTCCAAGATGACCTCCTTTGCTCAATCAGGAAAAGGTTCATTGTGCCACACATGGAATTTTTTGCAGTAAGCTTTTCCTTCTACATACCTTAGGCAGCTATAGAATCTTCTTCTAGGATTTCCTTTCGTTCAAAAGGTCCACCTTGGTGCGAATTTGTGGCAAAAACACATCACAGGATCCCCACCATAGTCCCATTCTATCGGATAAGATACTCTAATTAGTTTGTAAGCATCGAGGTCCAGGGTCCCAACTCTTGAATGAGAACTTACAGATCTGGAAGAAGAAGCTTCTGAACTTGAAGAAGCCATTCGAGGCCTTTCCTGGAGAAGAAGAAGAAGAAAAAAACCCTAATGTTCGGTTGGGAGAGGAAAGAGAGAGAGCCCGAAATTATATGGGTTAAATTTTGTTTTTCATTTATTTAATTTTTTTAAAAAAATACAGAAAATCCACGCTGACAGCTGAGTCAGCGTCAGAGCGCGTTTTGAACACGCACTGCTGATGTGGGCAATTTTGACATGTTTTAACCCAACACAATAACATTAGCACCTAAATTGACACAAGGGCTAACGACCGAACCTGAATTGTCATTCGCGGCAAACGTTAATACCTAAATTGCACATTTAGCCCAGATGGAGGATTGATCCCTTTCAAGTACTCCACTATCTCGATCATCTAGTTAGACTCATTTGAAGATGTATCAACTCGGTCATCCTATGCCAACTTCGTCGACAAAGCATCAACTCTGCTATTTTCTTCTCTAGGGACTTGATGAATTGTCAGTTCTATGAACTTAGTTCAAATTTCCTGCACTTTCTTATGGTACGCGACAAATTTGGCTCATTCACCTCATACTCGCCTAAAACTTGCTTGGCGACCAATTGTGAGTCTGTGTAGACTTTCAATGAATCTACCTTCAGACGCTCGGCCATCTCTAATCATGCTAAGAAAGCTTCATATTCGGCTGCATTATTGGATAGCAGGTATCCAAAAGTCAACCCATACTGATATTCCTCTGATTCCGAGGATATTAGAAGTAGTCCAGTTCTCGCACCATCCTTAACTACCGATCCTTCAACGTAGATTTGCCAATATCTTTCCTTCGCGACATTTAGCAGAGCCGTCAACTTGGGAAGATTTTCAGATGTGCTCGCTTTGTCTGAAGGTTCTTCGTCAACAACCTCTTTTGTCGGTTCAGGCACAACAGCATCTTACCGAACCTTATGGTCAGTAGATTTTGCCTCATTTGGATTTGTGCATTCCCTCACAAAGTCTGCCAAAGCTTGAGCCTTGATAGCTCTTCAAGGTTGATATTCAATGCTGAATTCACTAAGTTCTACATCCTGCTTAAAGAGCCTACCAGAGAGATCTACCTTTTATAGAACGTCCTTAGAGGCCGATACATGAGCATAATGATTTTATGAGAATGGACATATTGTCTCATTCGTCGAGATGCCACTACAAGAGAGAAATCAATCTTTTCCACCTTGTTGTAGTTAAGTTTGCCGCCCTGCAATGCTTTGTTGACATAGTAGATTCTCATTTGTCCATTCTCAGTTTCTTTTACTAGAACAACAACTATTGTTTCATCGGAAGCGGCTTAGTATAGAGTACTTCATCAAGGTCTGGTCTGCGGAGTAGAGGTGGGGAGCTCAAATAAACTTTCAATTTTTCAAAAGCTTGCTGACATTCCACTGTCCATACAAACCTGGACCTGGTTTTCAATAATTTGAAGAACGGTAAACATTAATCAGCAGACTTAGACACAAACCTGTTAAGTGTTGTCACTCTCTCTATTAAACTTTGTATGTCTTTTACTGATTCGGGGGACTTCATGTTCAGAATAGCTTGAACATTTTCAAGGTTCGCTTCAAATCCTCGGTTGGAGACCATGAAATCAAGGAACTTTCCAGCTTCCACGCCGAACGTGCATTTTGCGGGTTTTAGCTTCATGTGATAGGCTCTCAAGTAGTCAAAACACCCTACAAGATCTTTCGAATGATGTTCCATCGTAGAGCTCTTTACAAGCATGTTGCCATGGGTGTTGAGGTCCTATCAATATCTGCCATTCTTCCATCCATGTTCGGGTTCTATCATCACCAAAATCTTTCAAGTCTGTAATCAACTTAAGGATCTCCATATCTGGCACTCTGCCGATTTACGATGTATTTGTTCTCCCATGTTCGGGTCATACGGCCACTTCTGTCGATTTACAATGTTGTCGTTTTCCCATGTTCGGGTCCTACGGCGATTAAATCTTTCAACTTTGTAATCAACACAAGGATTTCCTTGTCTGACACTTCTGCCGATTTACAATGTTGTCGTTCTCCCACTTTCGGGTCTTGCGGCGATTAAATCTTTCAAGTTTGTAATCAACACAATGATCTCCATATATGATCTGCTGATCTTCGATGTTTCTATCCTCCTATGTTCTGACACTTTTGCCGATCTGCGATGTTTCTGTTCTCCTATGTTCTGACACTTCTGCCGATCTTCGAGGTTCTGTTCTCCTATGTTCTAACACTTATGCCGATCTACAATGTTGTCGTTCTCCCTTGTTCGGGTCCTACAATGATTGAATCTTTCCAATCTGTAATCGTCATAAGGATCTCCATATGTGACACTTTTGCCGATCATATAAGTTTTAACTCTTGCCCCCTAGTGTGGTCTTTGGCAAAGAGTTCTTTAATTCGAATCATTATCGTGGTTCTGGTTGTTGTACATCAGGTGTCTTATGAGAGAGAGAGAGAGAGAGGGGGGGGGGGGCTCCAATCCGATGGTCCGTAATGTTGTGTTTAGGTGAGTTCTACCGATCAGTGGTGTGCTGGTTGGGGCATACATAGCTTCTGTTCGAAAGTTCCCACAGACGGCGCCATTGTTGATGACTAAATTATCAACAAGGACAACCTTCATGGATCGTCAAGGTTAACCTCTGAAACCTAGGAAGGTGGAAGACCTGTAAGGCAACAAACACCTAGGAGTGCAGGGTTTGATCCCCGCGTTAGCACTCCGACGGTCAAGTCAGTAGATCGTCCAAGTATTAGAGAATATTTAGGAGCTAGGTTTAGAGATTAGGGTTTGGAATTAGAGAATAAATTAGAGAAGTGTACCCTATTTATATAGTGGTAATCGGCCCATAAGGTGGATTTCTGTGTGGGCTTAAGTCTTGTCCAGACCCAAGTATACGGATGCTGAATGGGCCCTTGAGTCGATCCATGTTTGAGCTTCGCTGGGTGCTGGGTGTAAAAGTATGTCACTCGGCATAATATGTGCAATGTAGCAGATCGTCGTATTTTAGTCCTTAAATTCAACAATTGAGAGTTATACTCAACAATAATAATGCGAAATATATAAATAAAATGATTAAATTTATTTAATTAGATAATTCAAGCATAGAATTTTAGTATACCTCAACTTTTTTTTAAAGAAAAATCTAATTCTTGTTAATGTGGAACAATTGAAAAATTATTATAAAAATAATTAAATAAATGAGGCTATGGTTTTGAATCGTCAAGGATAAACATATTCTAAATACTGACATGCATGCATGTTATAGCAACACAAACTATGGATTTGAAAGTCAAAATAATTAATTTGAAAATTTTCCTCATTTTCAAACTAAAAGAAATAATTAAAACAAGAAATGTTATGGTCGAAAACTGAAAATTGAAAGCCAGCCATATATAAAAAGACCGCCAGCTTCAACGAGGCAAAATTAATGTTTCACATATACTATTAACTATTTTTCTGCAATTGTAGTTGAAAGTTTAAACTAAAAGGCTAAAATCTCAATTAGGGCCCTGAACTTTGTCAAAAGGGTCAAATAAGTGTCCAAACTATGAAAAGGTCAAATTAGTGCCTTAACTTTTCGATTTGGGTCAATTCAGTCCAAAATGTTTTGGATTATTTACATTTAACAGGCTTATAATCTAACATTTTGGACTGAATTGCCCCAAATCAAAAACTTCAGGCACTAATTTGACCTTTTCATAGTTTGGGCACTTATTTGACCCTTTTGGCAAAGTTTAGGGTTCTAATTGAGATTTTAGCCAAACTAAAATACCAGTAGTAAAATTGTGGTCCTCGACAATTTTTTATTTTTTTTCTCTAATGTTGTCCCTGAAACTGAAAGCTTCTCATAGACTTAACCTTATTAGTCCCATTTTGATATACCATTGACACTATTCAATTCTTGCTATCTTTTGTAGCAAAGATATATCTTCTTTATTGATGAAGTTCTTAAATCCACCTCTATAATATTATACCCTACCCCTCTACTTTGCTGGATGATTTTATTTTTGTTTCGAACTTGAGCAATTGAATTTCACGACGACTTTATACATTTTTTTTTTGAAAGGTAAAGCTTCATTAAGAAGAACAACCAAGCAACCAAGTTGCTAAATTTACACATTATGCAATATATATAACCTAAATTTAGTTTGTGTAGCAAAGATATGTCAAATAAAAAAATAGTACGTACTTCCTGAAGGTTAAATTTTAATATTCCATATATAATTAGAATTCCTTAATTCGAATATGAAATTTGAAGGGTGTGTGTATGACTTCTAGAAAGAAAATGGCTTAATGGAAAATTTGGCTCCTAAACATTCCGTCAACAATCAAATAAACTCCAGATCAACTTCAATTTTTGTCAAATAAACTCATGAACCCGATTTCAACCAAATAAGTCCTTTTTCAAACGGAATCCTAATGGCTCGTTTAGGAAATGCCACATCATCATAACATGCCAGTAAAAAAATGCCACGTGGAAAATAAAATTAAGAAAGAATTAAAAAAATTATTAAAATAAAGAAAGAGTTAATCTTTTTTTTTATTTTAACATACATAAAATGAATTAATCTTTATAGTTCTTTGTTTTAATAATTTTTAAATTTTTTTTAAAAAAATTATTTTCCATCTAGCATTTTTCTACAGACATGGTATTTCCTATGGAGCCGTTAAGGGTTTCATCTCAAAAAGAGGTTTATTTGGTTGAAATTGTGTTTTCAGGGGTTTATTTAGTCAAAATTGAAGTTTAGAGGCTTATTTAACCATTGACAGAAAGTTCAGTAGCCAAATTTTTCATTAAGCTGAAAGAAAATGTTCATCAAAATCAACGTTATGTTCTAATCATTGAACAAAAAGAATTAATGTTCTAATTACCTTAATTTGTTACTCCTAGCTTTTATTTTGAAGCAGGATGAGAGTAGTAGTAGTTCATTTTCCATTATCATTAAAAAGAAAAAATAGTAGCAATAAATATATATCTGTAACTGAATTAAGACAAAAGTACTGCTATTGAATTGATGAAGCTTGGGTCCATGGTTGAGTAAGAGATAAACAATCTATGCAATAATGGCTTGCAGAAATTATTATTATTATTATTATTATTATTATTATATATAGTGAATATACATATGAGGTACCCGTTTCTATATATATAAGAAAAAAAATAATGAAATACACTATATTATTTATCTGAAGATTTGATAATGATGAAAAGGACTTCTCTATATATGTGCATTTTTAAATATCCTCATTTCTTTCTCTCTTTTTTTCTTCCTTAAAAATTCTTAATAGGAAGGAGTAAACTCAAATGATTGATAGATATGAGGCCAGCATTGATAAAATTTGAAACACCATTCCATTGGTTTCAAAATGGTTTATTAGCCTTTTCGTCCCCTGAATTATGGGTTTAAGTATAATTTGCCCCCTAAACTAAAATCGAGATAATTTGCCACTGAATTCTCTAAATTCAAGACAATTTGTTCCCTCTGTCAAAGGGGTAAAATATCCTGAATTTAAGAAGTTCATTGGACAAGATGTCCTGAATTTGGAAGTTCAGGAGACAAAAATGTTCTGATTTGAAATTCATTAACAAAACGTCCTTGACGCAATAATTTAGGGGGCAAAAAATTTAATAAGCCGTTTCAAAATTATCTCGAAACTAATTATAGAGATTCACATAAACGAGCTTGTGAGATCGCATGTTTCACAGACATGGTTACTTGAGACATGTCCATGGACTTGGTTACCGGTCATTTTTATTGGTTATGGTTGATTTAGGTTGAGCCTTGAATTGGGTAAGCTCCGACTAGCTCATAAATATAACATCTACTATTTATTATTGTAAATAATATGAACTTACATATATGATCAGTACTTTTAATTGTGTTGCTATAAAATTTCATACTTACAAAGTAGTAAAAGTATGCTAGACAAAAATCAATCTATTCTTCTTCTCTTTTTTTTTGCCAGACAAAAAAAATCAGTCTATTCATATCCAGGATTTCAGGAATCAAAGTTTGTTAATTTGATTAAGTTAAGAACTAAAAACTAGAAAAAAAAAATGGCATTCGGAAGAGAGCTTAATTAGCACATAAGCGATTCTTAGCATCCTAATATTGACCGAATAAAGAACACTTATCTTGTAAATGACTATAATTAGTAGTCTTATTAAGGTATAAATAAAGGTGATGAATTAAAAAAGAGCGCATTGTTACTTTTACATATGCTGCTAATTAAAGCACGAAGAATGAGTGTACTATATGTATATGCTTAGATTTGCAATGCATTTTAATTTTTGTTCAAATAAGTATCGTTGTTAAGAGTCAAGAGATTGGGTTGATGATAATAATAATTACAAGAGGGTTACTCTGTGCTAGCGCTGCGGAGTCTTTTTATTACAATCATTTTGTTATAGTCATGACGGATACAGGATGGGGGCATCGAGGGCAAGTGTATTTTTATAAATACTAAATTTATACTCCCTCCGTCCCCATTTAGATGTCCACTCTTAGTCAACAAACACTAAATTTTGACCATTTTTTATAAAAAATATAAAAAAACAAAATATTTTTTAAAAATAACACTTATAAACTTTGAATTACAACATTTTCAGCACATATTTTTTCAAAATTAAATTTTACATATTTTTTTATAAACAATGATCAAAGTTTAGTATTGTTGACTAAGAGTGGACATGTAATTAGGGACTGAGGGAATAAAAAAGTAATTTATAAATACTAAATTTAACCCCTTGAATATTGAAATATTGATAGACTATTGAGCATTAAAAAAACTTAGTGGACTTGATATTCTTCAATGAGTAAACACTTTCGCTTTTCAAAAAAAAAAAAATGCAAACACTTTCAACTCTCTAAATCTTTTGGCAAAAAAAAAAAGCTCTCTAAATCTAAAGATCAAAAGAGACACTATGCATCAAAAAGCCTTTCAGTCTTTGCATCACATTAAAAACTTTTTTTTTTGTAAAATCACATTGGAAACCTTTACTAATAGTAGTTAATTGTCTTAAACCAAATAATCCTACAGTGCATATATTTGTAATGTGGCAAAACTATAGAAAATAATAATGTTACAATTATGCATTTCTTAGTAAGTCGTAAAAATTTGAAACTAATCCATGGTATCATGAATTCAATTAGTAATTATTAATATGAGTTACAAATATGATATAACTATTGGAAAAAGTAGATCTCTCAAGAAATTTCCTTGGAATTTAGGATACAAATGAAATAGTGCAACTATATAAAATTAACAATACAATGCTAGAGTGAAAAAATTATCAGTCAATGGTTGAAAAACTTTTTGTAGAATTGGGCAACTGAAACGAAACGTTAAAAATTTAAATTCCAAATTAAGCAAGTGAAAAAAAAAAATACTAATTAGCATCAAAAGGAA
>AWWV01009246.1:0-37537 GCA_001974805.1 Corchorus capsularis | reverse complement strand
CTGAGACAAAGTCTGAGATGCAAGTACATAAGAGAAAGATTATCAAAGATGAAATGTTATATAAACAAAAACAAACATGGGATATGAAGGGATGAAAAAAAAAGAAGAGAGAAAATGAGTTAGCATTATGGTTAGTGAGTTGGAGAAAGATGGGTTTTGATGAAGAAAATTATATATATATATATATATATATAAGTAGTTTAATTTTATAAGAAGACAAAAAATGAGAAGTATAGTGATTATAAAATTTTATCTATATTAAAATTTAATCTGTTTTGTATATAATTACTCAAATTGAATTCTTTTAGTCCAATTCCAATTATGTATTACGGGTAGAATTTTATTACTACAATTCAAATTATATTTTGCGGGTTCTCTTAGTCCAATTGCAATTATATGTTACGGGTTAAGTGTAATCGAATTTATTAATAATTTTGATAATAATAGTTTTGGAAGTATTCTTGAAGAGATTGGTTGAGATCAAAATTGGGAGTTTGGTTGAGATTAAAAATGGTTAAGAGTTTGTTTAAAATAAAAAGATTATATAACATATTAATTAATGAAAATTATAAAAGAATTAAAATATTAAATATAAAGTGGCATTTTAGAAATATATTTAACAAATAAGGGTATAATGAACGATTCAAAAGTTTTACACCTGAACGTACTTTTTAATATAGTATAGATATAGATATAGATATATACACGTATACATCAAAACTCATTTCAACGTTTTACCTCTAATTAACCAAATTAAAATGTTGTTTCCCAAATTAAGTTAATTTTAAAACATTTTGCCCTAATTGAGCAATTAATGAATGAATTCCCACTATCTTGTAAGGCTAGTCGTCAAGGAAAGGCTTGATAGCAAGTTGGATGTATTGGTCTATTGCTTTCCTTGATTTTTTATTATTTTTTTTAAAAGCGTATAACTGAGTAAAATCATTCTCCCAGTCTTGGTGGATACCTGATTTTATGATTGGATTGCCTTCGGATTTCAATTTCAAAATCAAAATTATATAAACTAGAATATATGAAAATTTTAACTCAAAATATTGGATGGCACCTTCTAGTTCTAGGGTAAAATGATGAAAATTTTCTACTAATATGATACAAATCTAACCAAAAGAACGAAAAGTTTAAAATTTATAAGGAACTTTTTAGGTGAATTTCGTAAAATTAATTTAAAACTAATATGTAGTCAAGATAAGTTGATATCACAATTTTGAGAACAAAAACCTAATATGTACCTTGGCTTGAAGATGAGATATAACTTACTATATATGCTCTTATTTTTTTTTATTAAAAAAAAAAATGAATAACTAATATGTACTAGTCATACTCTTACAAATAAGAACTAAAAAAAATAGAATTCATTTAGAAATATAAATTAAAAAAATACTACTATTACTCCATGTCCAAGGAGTAATAAAATCTGTATCATGTACTCCTACCTTTTATTTTTTTTGCCACTTCTGTATCATGTAGTATTCATGTACTATTAATACGGTATACTAAACCCAACTATACTTGCTTCAGTGCTCGTGGTGCTCCGTGCGTCAAGAACTCTTTATCTTCAATCAAAAGTATACACGTGTCCTCCGATGAAAGAAGTGCGCTTTTTGGCTGCTATTAAAGTGAGGTTAGCAGATCTCTTAGCTCAAATTGACAGTTTGGATTAGTTTTTTTTAGGGCTGCAACTTGGTCCTAATTTCATGGGTTGGTTCAAATCCAACCCAATCCAAGGCCAATATGGATCATGATGGATTGGATTAAAAACAACCCATTCATTTTTTGGACCCAATCCAACCCAACCCATGTTAACATGGGTCGGATTGGATTAATTCATGGATTCAAAAATAATTGTTTCTTTTTTTTCCCCTAAACAAACTATTCACAGTTAACTAAATAACATCAGCAATATTGTACAATAATTACCAAACCCAATTGTTTCTTGATTCACCAGAAAATAAAATTTGAATTGGACGATTACAATAATCACCAACATATTCATAATTTTTTCCCTTCTACCTCATTTCAAAATATTTAATGTTGAATAAAGCATTAAATATAAAATATTCAAACACAATCTTTAGATAACAAAATGAAAAAAATCTAGAACCATATAACAAAATAGAATTTCACTTCAATGCTATGAACAATCTCCATTCATCATTCTTGGCAAGGTGAGAATGCCTCAATCTCCGCATCAATGATACCTTAAAAATACACCAATTAAAACTAAGTCATTTAGTGTCAATTGAATAAACATTTATAAACCAATGAATAATAAGTTGATAAAGAATTACCGGATTCAAGCTTTTCTAATTCTTCCAAATCTTCTTCAACGTCAATTGGTAAGGGTGAAGCTCTTAGCCAATCTTGTGTGCAAATCAGACATTCAACAAACTTTGGAGTTAAAGAGCTACGAAACTGGTCAAGTATTCGGCCTCCGGCACTAAAAGCCGACTCCGAAGCCACTGTAGAGACGGGAATGCTCAAAACATCCTTAGCTAGTTTTGAGAGAACTCGATACTTATTGCTATTAGCTTTCCACCAAGATAAAACATCAAAATAAGAACCTGCTTTTTCACAATTCTCAGCCAAATATCGCTCTAGTTCAGACTTGGATTGCGAGCTCTCCTCTTCTTCCAAATGCTTTGACCATTGAGCACGCCATTGATTATTGGGAGTACCTCTATCTTCCAAATCATATTCATTTGATTGATCAAATTCCTCTAAAGAATCTTGAAAGCTAGTGGTCAGGCGAGGACTTGTTGAATCTACTACCTTGTAATGATCAAATAACTTTTGCAGTACCTTCAACATGAGAGCAATCAATTTCTCTACTTTTTCAGAATATGTAGGATAAGCTTTAGTGAAGCAAAACTTGTTATATGACACCTTGTAGCGAGGATCCAAAACTATAGACACCACTTGCAACATGTTGCTTTTCTCCATATCTCCCCAATACTTGTTGAATTTTTCCTTCATTTTTTTTGCCATACTTTGGAGAAAATTGTCTTGACTATTACTCCATTCATCCAAAGTAGATTGAATGAGACAAACTTGCTCAAGGTGTAAGATAGATGTAACATATAAAGAACCTGACAGTATTCTTGTGGCATCATAAAATAACCTCAAAAACTTAACAAGTACTTTTGCCTTACTCCAATCTGCAGAATTAGGTGCTCCATCATCAAGGTTTGCCAAAAATTCAGAATCATCCTCTTCTAGTCTTTCAAATGCCTTCTGAAATTTCAATGCAGATTCCAACACGAAGTATGTCGAGTTCCATCTCGTCTGAACATCTAAACAAACACTATTTGTAGCTGTTATCCTTTCCTTTTCAATACACATCTTGAACCTTTTAGCTCTAGACGGAGAACTTCTAACATACTTCACCGCCCCTCGAATTCGACTTAACGATACTTTTACCTCAACTAAGCCATCTTTCACAATCAAATTCAAAATGTGAGCCGCACACCTAACATGTAGATACTTGCCACGAAAAAGAAGGGATTTTTTTTCTTGACTTTTAAGTGGGAAATGGCAACATCATTAGCCATGGCATTATCTACGGTAAATGGTTCCCTACATTACTCAATACCCCAATCAAAAAGACAAGACTCAATTAACTTTCCAATATCTTTCCCTCTATGGCAAGAAATAGGACAAAAGTTTAAAATCCTTTTATGTAGTTGCCAATTTTCATCAATAAAATGAGCAGTCAAACATAAGTAGGAAGCATTTTGAATTGAAGTCCAAGTATCCGTTGTGAGACAAATCTTAGAGCTTATACTAGAGAACATCTTCTTCAACTTAGCCCTTTCACGCACAAAGACCCGAAAGCAATCCTTTGCTATTGTTGTGCGTGACACCATTTTAAACTTAGGTTGTACCACACTCATGAAATCACGAAAACCTTGATGCTCAAAAAACCTAAAAGGTAATTCATCAACTATGATCATCTTAGCAAGAGCTATACGACAAGCCTTTTGATCAAACTTTTCAAGACTAACAATTTCAGCATGCTTTTCTAATGCTCCAAGAGGACATTCTGCACACTTTTAACAAATGTTTATGTAATGTAGTAGTCCCATTTCCAATTTTAGTTACATATTCCTTACCACAATACTTGCATACTGCCTTGAACCTTTTGCTACCATCTTCAAGCTCATTTCTAGAAAAATGACTCCACACAACGGACTTTGAATTACACTTCCTCTTCGTTGTTGCTTGTGAATCTTCAACAATAGTATCAAGTGTCTCTTCCATGTCAACCTACAAAAAGACCATTTTAAGTTCAATAAGAGATAAGATTGAATACAATTCAATCTAAAGACAGTGTGTTTAAAAACATGAATCCATATATATTGTAGAGAATATTTAATTACATCATAATCAGCTTTGTTTGTAAGCATGACTAGCTAGTAATTTTGTTCCTTAAAGTATCTATAATTGTTATGTAAAAAAAAGAAAAAGAAGTAAAGTATATCCCTGAAACAGAGATTCCTTACACTTTGTTACCAGTTAATTGATCATGATTTGTCGGCCTTAGTAATTATCAAACAACAAACAACTCAATTGTTTTTAATTAAGCACTGAAAGAATCATGTTTTATTGAATATCATCATATTCATATGCTATATGGATTACATCATTTTCTATATCCAACTATTATCAACCTACATAACAAATACTAGAATAAACAGAACACTTAAACAACAAATGAACAAAGAATGACCAAAATGAGAAAACTTTTTTTTTTTGTATTTTGCCCCTTGTAGTTGTAGATTTTTCACTTAATGCCTCGTTTATTCATAGATTTTTCATTCAGGTTTAAAATCATATTATTGATTCATACTTTTTTTTTTATCAAAGATTCATATTATTTTGAGATTCTAGTCAATTTGAGTTTTGACATTTTAGAATACTAGTTCTCACTTCCACGTGTATTGTACGTGACCTAATATGTTTTAAATTATATGAAGATTAAAATCGTAAGCATGCTACTAACTCGACTGTCTAAAACCGAACCTGATCTAACTCGATTCGACCAAAATCCGCTCAATTCGAAACCGAAATGACTTGACCCCAAATCCTCAATGACCCGAACTCGATCAACCCGAGAGATCAATCCGAAATTATCCAAATCGGGATTAATTATATTTAAATGACCTGAATCCGAAAAGATCTAAACCTGAAAATCAGAGGCTCAAACCCGAAATTATCGGAACCATACGATCTGAAACTGAAAAAGACCCGAACCAAACATGACCCAAACCCAAATGACCCGACATTTGAGCGATCCAAACTCAACCCAACCTGAAACCAAAAATTAACCGAACCAGTATAACCCAAAATTTCCTTAACCCGAAATTGAATCCAATTCCAACCCGACCAGCCCATTTGTATATACATTGGGTTTTACCATCAAAGTAGCAAAAAAAATTATTCCACAATAAGAAAAATATATTAACAAAGTACAACAACAAATTTAAACCCACGACAAAGTTACATTTATCAAGAAAAAATAATTCTAAGTCAAATAAAATAATTACAGGTTAGGAAAACAATAAATTTTAATCATAATACATTAAACTATCAAATAGAAAATGTCAATCACAATTACTTTTTAAATTAAAATGGTAAAAATAAAAAAAATTATAGAATATTGAAAATTGAGTTTTAGTAGAATAAAATTGTATATTAGAAAAAAAATTTAATATATATCCAAATTTTTTTAGTAAAAATAAAATAATTATAAAGATATTAGATTTAATTGAATAAAAACAGAATTTCTAGTAGAATAAAACTATAATAGTTAAGCAATGACATTTAAGACAATATATTTGAAAAATAAGGATATAATGGTCGATTCAAAAGTTTTACAAAACTCGTACTTTACTTTTATATATAGTATAGATCATTCAAGTTAAAATTATTCAGATTCAAATTCTTTTAGTTTTTTTTTAATTTTTACTTTTAAAGTAAATTCAGTTCTACTGTTTTAGGTAAACATTTTGGTCATTTGAGTTTGATTCTCAATTGTGTTTAGATCGATTTAGGCTCTGTTTGGCAGAGCTGTGAGATTGGTGTGGGGGAGATTGAAATGGAGAGATTAGGTACTGTACATATGAGGTTAGAATTGTAGCTTTTAGAACTTAATCAGGGTTGGGGAATATGCATGTTTGGTGTAGTGGTAAGATAGAATGTAAAATGGCCATTAAGGGTATTAATATCAAACAATATTATATATACATTTATTCAATATTTATTAACACTTAAAATTTTTTAGACACTATGATTATGAAAAAGTAATTTATTTATTAATTTTGAATTTGAATTATTAATTTTGTAATATTTTTAATGATAATGCAATTATTTATTTACTATCAATTAATAATATACTAGTACAATATCTCAATAAAACAATATACTAGTACATTAATAATTTTAAATGTTAGTAATTTTTTTTAATTTTAAATTTTATTAAAAGGGGATAATATATATATATATATAAGAGAAAAAAGGAAAAAAAAAAACAAGAAAAAGAACAAGAGCCAAAACGGTTAAGAATAATTATGAGGGTAAAAGGACGGTAGTGCTTTTATGTGGAAAAAAAAGGGGGAATGGCATATGTGGGAAAAAAAAAAGGTCACATACCCAACGCCTCCAAAGCTCAATTTATTAGCAGCCCAAACTTATGCTTTTTGGGTGGTGAATCGGTTGTCACATAAGCAACTGCTCCAGAAGTTAAGATACACCAAATATGACTTTTGTGGCTTTTTGCACGTTTCGAGCCTCCAAACGTGCAAAAAGCCACACCAAACAGAGTCTTAATTGATTCAAAATTTTCATCATCTTTTATCGAACGAGAAATGATGTTTGCCTCGCCTGTCTTAGCGCCAACATCTCCCGCCTTGTCTTTTTTTTCCCCCTTTTTTCATCCTTTTTATTAATTTGATTTTTAAGAGTAAATTGAAATTAAACATTTTTTTATTATAAAGTTTTAGAAATAAAATATTAAACTAATTTCACTAAGTTTAGTTCTAAATTAAAATTTTATTTCTATTTTAAGGGTAAATTTCAAAATTAATAATTTATTGTTATATGGTTTTAGAAATAAAATACAAAACTAATTTCACTAAGTTTAGGCCCAAATTAAAATTTTATTTTTATTTTAAGGGTAAATTTCATAATTAATAACTTATTATTATAGGGTTTTAGAAATAAAATATGTAATTTATTCACTAAGCAAATTAAAATTAAAATTTTATTTTAAGGGTTAGAAAAATTAAGACTTGTAAAGGGTGTCTTGGGACCAGTAAAGTGATAACATATGGCCTGACGTGTGATGGACACGTTAGGAGGGAGTCTCTTGCGGGAGCAAAAGGCGGGGAGTGTAGCAAAATTCTTATTGAACCGTTGGTCAAATTTAATTTCGTGTATGTCATTCAAACTTTTCAAGTATGTATTAATTTTGTGACTTAATTCCTATTAAACTCCTAAAAATTAATAAAGTTGACTGAATTACTTTCAAATGTAAAGAAAAAAAATTATTTAGTAACTAGTAAGCAGTTCGAGGGTAAATCTATATCTATACTATATACAACAGTATGGATGTGGAGAAACTTTTACATTGACAAGGATATCCTTATTTTCAAAAAAATTTCTAAAACGCCATTAATTAAGATTAAAATATTTCAGGTTATTCAAATCGACCAATTTCTTAGGAAACATTCAAGATGTTTTTTTTTGTGTGACATTCAAGATGTTTAATCATTTAATTTATATAATAATTCAAAATGTTAATGATATAAACGTATCGGATCATATGCAACACATATGACAGCTCCAACTAGGGGTGCTCATCGGTCGGTTTCGGTTTTTTTTAGTCGGTTTTTTTGGTTTTTATTTTGGTATATGAGAAACCGACAACCGACCGAAACATCAATGAAACCGATAAAATTCAGTTTGTCTGTTTTCGGTTGGTTTCGGTTCGATTTTCGGTTTAGGTTGATTATTAGTTTTTTTTTTGCATTAATATTAGATTATTAGTTTAATCATCATATATATTAGTTATGATAAGGTAGATTATTAGTTTATTATAACTAATAAAGTAATAATCATATATATAAATATAATTTACAAACTAAAACTATATTTTACTTCATATATATATAATAAATAATAAATATTTGCTATATATATAAAAAAAATCGGTTTCTCGGTCGGTTTCGATTTACTAACTAATGAACCGTTACCGAACCGAGAAACCGATCACACAGACCTCCCACACTGACTTGCATCGAAAAAACCGTTTGCACCATTTACGATTCGATTCAGTCGGTTTATTCGATTCGGTCGGTTTTTGTACACCCCTAGCTCCAACCGGCTTGCAAAGGAGGGAATCGTGAAAGAAGTGCTTGGGTTTGTCCGGAGGGACCATCTCTCATGGTTAAATCAGTCCAATTCCGAGGCGTTTAGGGAGAGTAAGAGCTTAAGAACTGTAGATATAGTTCATACCTTATGTAGAGGGATTCTTTATATATAGTGTGTGTGGCTTTGGGCCCTAAGTGGGCCTTTAATCCTTGTAGGCTATATTGTGCTGATGAGGCCTATTTCATGTTAGTTCAGTACAATTAATTTAAACGTCCAGTGCAATCGCACATAAAAACTGAGACTCGTGTCATAAAAAAGAGTAAATAGCTTGAAACGGATGAATTGTTATGAAATTAATCCATCCTTGAACATAAATCCAAATTGCCAATCACCATCTTGCTCCTAACTGCTGAGGTATAAGCTATATCCTACATTTGGCAATAGTTACATTTACTCTGTTTTTGTTAAATACTCTTGCAATCTTTTTGTAAAAAGAATTAGAGAATTAAATCAAAGATAGTAAATATTTATTTTTAAAAAACCATTTAGATATATTAATAGAGCTATATATTATACATCTCGATCAAAACACTAGTTGAACATAAAATTTGGGTAAAATTTTCCTTCAAAAAATAAAAATTCAAGGAACCAACATTCAAACCCAACTTTTCTGAGTAAGTAAAGTGAGGAGACAATACGAATAATTAAAAATATGTTGGTAGTGATGAAGAGGAAGACCAGAGTAGTTCATGAAGGATGATGGCATGGCTTGTGACTTTTTGTGTTCTTGTGCTTTTGAGAGGGAGATCAGTACTTGAAATGATATGTATGTATGTCTTGTATATCCAATGAAGAAATGAGTTTCAGTTGTGATGGGGACTTATTTATAATTGGATAAAATAACCACATCACCCTCATATTACATGAAGGAATGCGAAGTAAACATATATATAAGTAGTGGATAGTTTGATTAAATGAAACACTTGATTTCCTTAAGTAATAAGATCTTAAGTTCTAGTCTTATGAACGGAGTTTATTGTCAAGACTCACGATTTTACAAAGGGAAGGAAACTCCTTTAGAAAAATATGTTGAAAGGAGAGTCACTCTCCGATTTCCTCCTAGTTTGAGCTTGCAATTTCTCATGCACATTTACTCCAAACTTTGCTATACGTCTTAAGTTAATTAAACCTTTGCATATAATTAATTAACGAATAATATAAGAATGACATCATGCTAAGTTAAAGAAAACAAAAATGGTATATAAAAGGTTGCTTGGAACATCAAGATATCATTTTACATTGTGACCCAAGCAAGTCTATCAACAGCTGTAAAATAATACTTGCAAACCAACGAAGTTATACATAGGTTGAAATATTGAATCATTTCAAGAGAAAAGACCTTGTTATTCTTGAAGTTAAAACTCCATTTTCATTTTCCTTTAAGTATAGAAAAAAAATGACAGTCTTAATTAAATCATGCTAAGAAAAAGTTATTAAAAGATCACCTTGCTTTAAGAGGTTGTTGACCCCTCCACATGGGGTTGTTGCCTTGAAATTGTCAGTAAATCAAAAAGAGGGAGGTGGGTCTTTTAATTTTTTTGAATAATTACCTAATCAAACATTTTGGAATTTAAAAATATTATAAAAGAAAATTGCATATATTATGATAGTCATTTTATTGTCCGAGTTTCATTTAATCAAACTCATTCTCATCAATTTTTTCTACTTATTAACATGATCTTTAAATAGTCTACACAATAGAAGAGATTCTTCTTCTATCCCAAATCCCATCCACCCATCCGATCAGGATTCGAATCCTTGGAGACAATTCATTCTCTTCGTAACAAAGTATATTAATTGTTCTTCTTTATTCTTAATCCTAATAATGAAGAGATAAGTATCTATACATGTAGGGTATTATTCATTAGGTTAAGTCCACCCCTAACCCTATCCGTCTAGATTTGTTGCTTACTGATCTTTCTTTGTTTTGTTTTTTAGCTTTGAATAGAAATTATTACCAACAAGGTATGGCCTAATCAAAGTTTTAGTGTCCAAAAGATATTTTTTTAAATAATAAAATAAAATAAAATAAAAAGTGAAGTACTCTTTTTGGGTGTATAATTGTTGTCCATTAACTTATTCAGGATATTTTAAATTAATTAAGTATATATATTTTTTTCTTTTTCAATTAAACGTACCATCCCACAGTTTCTATATTTATTATTATTATATTTTCATTTTAGTTTTTGGCATCAAAGCATGAAATATCTATTCTTCTAAGCAAATATAAGATTTTAAGATCAAATATATTAAAATTAAAGTTTTATTTTTTTCTGTTAAATAGGGACAATAAAAATAGAAAAACAAGGAGTATAAGTTTCTTGTCCATATGATTTTTTTTTCGAAAAAAGTTCAAAAGAAAATAAGTTAACCTATCTCCAAGGTCAGGACAAGTTGTATACCAACTTGTTTGTGGATTTACGGATCCATTCAACTTTCAACTACGGAAATGTTGGATTTATAGATCCTTATAAATCGTCTACTAAGAGAGGCCTATGAAGTCTCGAACCCAAGGGTTGTCCATATAAATATGGATTTTACAATATGGGGTTTATTTGAATTTTTTTTTGGTGAAAAAAAGTTTATGAGCAGGGGTGACTGCTCCTCCAAGGTCAGGGCAAATTGCCGACTCAATTTGGGATTTACAGACCCATTGGACTTTCACCTGCGAGTTTTTCGGAATTTACAGATCGCCTACTAAATGGGAGGCTGCAGTCAGCAGGATTCGAATCTAGATGGGGTGCACAAAGAGTCCGAACCTTAACCACTTGTGCTAACTCCCATTGACGGCGGGTTGATTTGAATTCAATACCTCTAACTCATAGTTTCAAACTTTAATTATGGAGTGTAATTTATATCATATCATATTTATAAGTTATAACCATCATAACCTAATCATGAAAAAGAAAAGTGATTTTCTCCTAATTTCTAGTCTCTAGACTAGACCATGTATTGGTATAAAGTAAAAGAATCCATTTTTAGAAATTGGATTGCTTTATGCTTAAATGCTTGATGATGTTGCAACAATTAGGCTTTAGCTAATCTCTTGATTCAAAGTTAACATTTTTCAGTTGGGAGAGCAGATTAGGAGGATGGAGTTACTGTATACATGAACCAAATATATGAATTTAATTTCATAGAGAAATAATGTTAATACACACACTTTTTTTTTTTGTGAGAAATCAATGCAATTGGAATAATTTATTAGGAGTAATGCTTATGAATCCCTAAGATATTAGGCTTAATTCCTCATTAATTAACTACTAATAAAGAGTTCAATTTAATGCATAAAAATGAACATTGAATTTTAATGAAATTATAAAAAATAAAACTTCTCAATACAAAGCCTTAACAATTATATGACGATTAAAGACTACGGTCAATGAAATTTGAATCTAAAATGTAGTGCACAAAGTGTTCGAATCTTCTTTTATGGAATAATTTATTCGAATTTCAACAATTTAAAACAAATCATAATAAAACAAGTTGATTGGCATGTGCTAGCGCTACGGGCGTTCTTTTGTTAAAATCGTGATTCATCACCATGCATATATTAAAAGATTTTCTCTGTAAATATATAAGAATTTCTTGAACATATGATACTTGAAAAATAAGATTCCATTGTCTCAAACACATATGAGTCAAACATGATCTCTATAACATAATTTTTAAGTTCAGATGACTACAAAAGACTTTTTGGCTTCTAAACACAATCTTCAATGCTAAATCACAATCCTTTTGAGCCATTTGTCAATTGAGAAATAACCAAAAAGTTTAGTTATTTAATCCCTTCAAGAATAAAAAGTTAAGACATTTAAGTAATCTGCCAAGTAGGTAAAGACGAAAAAGATTAGTTCTCCAGCTTATCATTAATTAGGGATAGAGATTTTTTAGTAATTCCACTATTCTATTAAAGTCAATTGAGAAATGACCAAAAAGTCTAATTATTTAATCCCATCAAGAATCAAAAGTTAGGACATTTAAGTAATTTGTCAAGTGGGAAAAGACGAAAAAAATTAATTCTCTCGCTCCTCATTAATCCGGGTAGGAAACTTTTAGTAATTCCACATGTTTATTCAAATAATATGCAGTGTGTATATATATATTTCAATTATACAAAAAAATGTTTACAAAATTTGTATATGTTTTAATTTTGTTTTATTCGAAAAACAAAAGGTAAGGATTAAAAACATATAGTAGTAAGTGAAAAATATAACAAGTTAGAGGGACAAATTCATGAATCAAGAAGAGAAGAAGGTCAGTATTGCAAAAACAAAGAAAATTTAAACAAATAGAAACATTTAACAAACTTCAAAACAAAATAAAACAGCTAACGCTCTGTCGCTCTGTTTTTTAAATTTTCTCTTTCTTATAATTTTCTCTTTTAAGTACACACTCTTTCTTCTCTTGAGAGAGAAAGAGACCATGTGAAAAACTGAAACTATTTTCTTGGCTAAATTTTCTTCAACGCCAAACACAAATTTTCCTTCTGTTTCCATAAATAAACTGAAACAGCGAAAAAGGAAAAAATCTGAGCAAAGGAAAAAAATAAAATGTTCAGATTACATAAGCAGAAGTCTGATAAATCTGGCGAGAGATTCGATTTCAAGTTCTCCAGCTTCCAAGCACTTCAGGTCTCTCTCTTTCTCTTTTTTCTTTATTTTTTTGAATTTTTTGTGTTATTAGTTCTGAATTCTTACTTCATTGTAATGTTAAAACTGCATCCGCTGTTACATTGCCAAAGTTTTGTTTAAATTATGATCTCACTATCAATTCGCGGCAAATTTGTATATTTTCTCATCATTCTGTTTGATAATGGCTGAATTGGCGAGGTTGGCCGGTGCTTTTTTATCATTTTAATTTTTGAGTTTGTGGAAAGATAGACTTATTTTATTTAATAGTATATATATTTTCTAATTTATACGTGATATTTTTGAAATAATTTAGTTTTGCTTGCCGTATATGAAGATATTTTATTGTCATTTTGCCAAGAACGGATAAATATTTAGCCTATATATTCTTCTTTCGCCGGATCAGTTTACGTTTTAGTTTTTGACTTTAATTTTTAATATATGTTACACACTGTTCTCTATTTTTACTGTAAAACTAGTCGATGGACCAGAAATTATTAACTTGAACTAAGCATAAGAAATTTTTGGAAATAATTTCATAATTAGGATTCCTTTTTGGTCAGAAGAAATGGTGACTCAATGAGAAAATTCCTAAAGAAAAATGTGTCCCATTTATTAGGATTTGGTTGTTATGTTGCTAGTTAAGGAATAGGAAAAGAAAAAGGAAGTAAATGATGCTACATGATTTTAATTTTTTTAAAAAATATTTTGAATAACAAAATACGATATTTTAATTTTACATAATATATAGTTATGTTTAAATGTACATTGGATTTTATTTACATGCTTAATTTTTAAAAATACATATTTAACAAATTTTGGGGAATAAATATATAAAAACAGTTTAAAGTGAGGAAAGGAACAATTTAATGATTTTTTTTTTAATTTAACGGTATTAGATGTTGATTTAATCTTATGGTGCGCTTCTCCTTTTTTCTTTTTTTTTTTCTTTTTTTTTTTTGCATTTTAATGTTCTTATTTTCGGGCTTGTGGCAGTCTAGTTAAGTGTTGGTTGTGCATAGGTGATTATGATAAAGTTTTGGATAATTGAAATTTTGAAGGTTCCAAAAGGATGGGACAAGCTTTTTGTGTCAATAATTTCTGTGGATAATGGAAAAACCATAACCAAGTCAAACAAAGTATCAGTTCGGAATGGAATTTGTCGATGGACAGAGAACTTTACGGAGTCTGTTTGGATTGCACGAGGAGATACTTCAAAAGCGAATGATGAATGCTCATTTAAGCTTGTTGTTGCCATGGTATGTTGCTTTGTCAATACCTTGTACGAAGCTTTCTATTGTTGTTGACTCATGTTTGGGTTACAAATAATAAACTTAAACTAATATATACTGTAGGGATCATCTAGATCTGGTGTCCTTGGAGAGGTAACAGTTAATCTTGCAAGCTACATAAATGCAAAAACTGCCGTTCCTCTTTCATTACCATTGAAGAAATGTAACCATGGAACAGTGTTACAGGTGAGATCTAAAGTTAATTCCTAGTTAAGTGCCTACTTATTGTACCACTTTCTGCTGATACATAAAAGGTTTAAAAACTACGTTTTCCCTAATTTTGAAAAGAGTTATTTATTTATTTTTGTTATTATAGAACGAACAATGTAAAACTAGTATGCTTTGAATTGCTTGGTGCATTGTCTTACTATTTCAAATCTGTAAATTTATAGCCTATAGGTGATACATACTACAACTCCATGGTAAGATATATTGACAATCCATATTTACGCCTAACAGAAGAGTAGTGGTCCTAGACTACTGAACGATACAAGTTATAGTACTTTCAAAGTGAAATATATATGGATGGAGAGAAAATTAGATATTGCTTGAAATGGAGTTATTTTGATTGAGGTCTTAATACATAGAAATTGATCCATCCTTTCCTTAAGCTCTTTCAAATCACATTTTGACAGTGCATTAGGTTTTGAAATATAAATAACTGAACCTTGGTTGATAATTGCCAGTCAATGCCACTCCTTTTATCCAGACAATTTATTGATTCATTTTCTCCCTCAATGACATGTTTCTGATTTGGAACAGAAACTCATCACCTTTCTTTGATATAATTGTTAACATTTTCTTCCTCTTACTGTCTGCAGGTTAAAATTCAGTGCTTGACACCAAGAGAAAAATTCAGGTTTGTCGTCATGCATGATACCTTACATTTGTTGAAACTCTTTTTCTATATGATTGTGAAAAGAAAGTTACTGCATCTTTTAAAGGGATGAGCAATGGAAAGATACAGATTCGTATTTGGAGGATGGAAGTCTGGAATATGATGACCTGGAAAGCAAATCGGATGTTTCTGATGGTACATTTACCAGGAGCGTTGGATCTTCATCTAGTAATCATTTGGAGGGTACCATTCATCCTGGAGAACTTTCTAGTAGGGTAAGATCACTTGATTTCATCACTAATTGGTTTAAGGGATGTGTAAAAGACTTTGAATTTCCCTCATCTACTTTGCTTTCTGTAATTGTGTTTCTTTTGCTTAAGTCTCTAATTTTACATGAATATAATGATATGCTTTACTGTTATTGTATATCCTGTGTATTGTATTTCAATTACTTGATTAACTATGTTTCATGTTATCTGTAATCACATAACCCCAAGGACTAGGCTTCTTTTATTGTTGATATTTCCACATGCGCTGCATGCTCACTCTCTAAGAACTAATGAGCACTCGACCCACATGGTACAGAAGACTCGATTCTTTCGGCATGTTTTTCTTAGAGGCCATACATTCAAACCTGGGACTTCATGCTGACTATGGTATAGCCAATCAAGTTGTAGGCTGCAGCACATTCTGTGAAACATAATGTTAAAGTTAGTGTAAACATTGCATATTCACTGCTTCTCTGGTGTCAACCCAAACATTTAAAAAAGAATGTAATATAATTGAAACTAGACATGAGACAGAACAGAAACACTAAGAGTAGGCTAGTACATTGCAAAGCATTGCATGCCTTTGCCTCTTGTAAACTGTGCACTGTTTTTCCATAGGGCTTCTGAAACCTTCTCATCCTATGCAGGAAGCAAGTTTCTCAGCATCGGACTCACGTAATAGCTTTGACTCCTTTGAGGGTTCCTTTAACAGGGAAAACTACTTCCCTCAAAATGGGGTTGCGAGCAATCTAATTGGAAGACAAGATTCAACTGGTTCTCAAACTAGTTCTCCTCGTGGTTCTTATTCTTTTAATGATTCTTCCAGGTCAAACCACTCTACTCCAAAGGTCTCCACTTCTGCAAGCTATCCTCATAATCACAGAGAAGACTTGAATCGGGTTTCACGTCTTGTTCCTTCTTCTCCATTACGTAATGCTGGTTCATCAAAAGACCTCTTGGATGCTGCAGAAATTACAATTGGGGAGCTCCGGGCAGAAGCTAGGATGTGGGAGCAAAATGCTCGAAAATTAATGATTGATCTGGAAAATGTGCAGAAGGAATTATTTGACCTGTCAAAACAGCAAAAGAGTCTTGAGGTGGCACTTTCAAAATCACAGGCAGAATGTGATATCTTGAAGCAGGAGGTCGAACAAGTAAAGATCTTGTTGCAGGAATCGAAAATGAAACAGGCTTCTGCTGAGAATGTGAAGTTTCAGGCCAGAAATACTGAAAATGTTCAGAAGGAGTTGGAAGATGAGATAAAGTTTCAGAGAGAGGAGAATGCTAATTTAGCAGTACAGTTAGAAAAAACCCAAGAATCAAATATTGAGCTTGTTTCCATTCTTCAGGAGCTGGAAGAAACCATAGAAAAACAGAAAGCAGAGATTGATGACCTTTCTAGAATGAAATCTGAATCTGACGGATCAGGAAAGGAGGACTTTGGATTTGATGACGGTGGGCAAATTAATGCCGGCAAGCAAATTTCAGCAAAGCAGACTAGAAAATCTGCAGATTCTGACGGTGATGTTGAAAATGAAGGACGGGATTTGCATGCAGAGAACAGGAATCTAGAGCTCCAGCTTCAGCAGCTGCTGGAATCACATAAGAAATTGGAAAGTACAATTCAGTTTCTGGAGAAAACTCTGGAAGAGAAAAACCATGAAATGGAAATTGAACAAGATCTAAGGAGTCAATCTCTTAAGGATTGTGAGGCTGGATGGAGGAGCAAACTGGCTGAAAAAGAGGAAAAAATTATTAATTTGGAACTGAAATTGTCCAAAGCTCTTGATCTTCAGGGTTTAAAGGAATTGGATTCTGAAAAAGAAGGCAACTGTACTCTAACCGCAGAAATGGAAGCTCTAAAACTGAAAGTGCAGGAACTTGAGAGAGATTGCAATGAGCTTACTGATGAAAATCTGGAACTTCTTTTCAAGCTCAAAGAATCTGGAATAGATTATAGTGCCACCTCTAATCCTCCTTTACCTGATCATCCAGGAAAGAACTCTCTCTATAGACATGAACCAGAAGTAGCCTCTTGTAACCATGAAGTTGAGCTGAATGAAAGAACTCTAACTGATGTAGCTTCTGTTGATCACTTACATATTCACTCTGTGGATCTTGAAAAGAGATGTGGTGACCTTGAGGTCCAGTTGGAAGATTTCAAGGTGAAAGTTTCTTATCTTGATGGTGAACTCTCCATATGTCGTGCCAAAGCAGAAGAACAGGAGACTGAAATTGTGGCACTGCAACAACAATTAGAGCATTGCAGACAGACAGAAAGTGATAGTAAGGACGAACCTGCTCTCGCATCAACTGGTGCTGTTGAAATGTCTGGCTTGCTTGCTGAGTTAGATGAACAGATTCAACTTTCTTTAGCTGGCTTAAAGCGACAGTATGCTCCTAATTCACATGCAAATCCTGAAGGGACTTCCTCTTCTGATCACTTGCAGATTTCGAAAAGTACAGATTTGATAAGTCAAAAACAACAAGTTGAGATTATCTTGAACAATTTTGTCCAGCTAAAGCAGCTGTTAAGAGAAAAGAGTGTTGTTGGTAATGACAGATTTGGTAAAGAGGCCACAGACTCAGCAGGAGGTGCTGATGACATTTCGGATAAATTGGAGGTTTATGACTTAAAGGAATCAAATACTCCTTGTAAAGAAGATAGTGATCTAGAAGATGAATTGTCAGCAAAAATTTCCGAAATAGAGAAGCTTAAATCTGAGAATTTGCTGAAGCACGATGAGCTTGAGGCTTTAAGGCATCACCAGAAAGAGTTAGAAGCTAAGGTTTCTTCCATTGAATGTGAGAAAAGCCAGTTGGAGGAAAATATTGAAATCATGCTCAGGGAAGGTGCTGTTGCCGCTAAATGCTTGGATGATTTACGGAGTGAAATCAAGGTTCTAAATAGCAATCTGGATTCCCAGATTTCAGCCAACAAGATTCTTCTGTCGGAGCTTGAAAGTGGTAAGCAGGAATTAGAAGTACATTTGTCTGAACTAGAAGAAGAAAATGTACAGTTATCAGAACGGATTTGTGGTTTGGAAGCACAAGTCAGGTATCTGACTGAAGAGAGAGAGTCCCATCGTCTTGACCTGCAAAATTCAGAATCTCAAGCACTGAATTTTAAGGAAGAGATTGTGAGATTGGAAAATGAAATGGAGGCACAAAAGCTTGATATGAAACAGAAGATGGAAGGGATGCAGAAGCGGTGGTTAGAAGTTCAAGAAGAGTGTGAGTATCTGAAAATTGCGAACCCCAAACTACAAGCAACTACTGAAAGTCTCATCGAAGAATGTAGTATACTTCAGAAAGCAAATGGTGAATTACGGAAGCAAAAGATGGAGTTACATGAGCATTGTGCAGTCTTGGAAGCAGAACTGAAGGAATCTGAAAAAGCTTTCTCTAATATGGTTAATGAAGTTGAAGCTCTTGAAGAAAAGTATTCCACAATGCTTGAAGAGATAGCCTCCAAAGAGAAAGCCCTTAATTTGGAACTAGAAGAACTTTTTCAAGAGAACAAGAAACAGAAAGAAAAACTTCTTCTTGAAGAGAGTCTATTAAATCAGAAGTACTTAGAAAAGACAGTTGAAGTAGATAACCTCCAACGAGAGGTTGCACACCTCACTGAACAGATCTCTGCAACTCAGGATGAGAAGGAGAGAACAGCATCAGAAGCTGTGCTTCAGGTTTCTCATTTACGTGCAGATAAAGTGACACTCGAAGCTACCCTACAAGATGTTCAAGGAAAACTTAAATTATCGGAGAGCAAACTTAGTGCCCTGCAGGTGGAATCTGAAACCGAGGTACAAGGGCTTAAGGAAGAGTTAGCTGTTGCAAAGCAAAAACAGGAAATATTGATGGCAGACCATGAAAAGCTACTAGATTTGTTGGAAGATGTCAAATCCAATGAAGATAAACTGAAAGGCACTGTTAGAGGGCTTGAACTTAAACTCAAAGCTTCCGAGTATGAGAATCAACAGTTGGCAGAAGAAATTTCCAACCTTAAGGTCCAATTGCAGAAAACGCCACTCCTTCAGGATGAAATTTTAGCTCTTAAAACATCAATCAGTGAAACAAAGTTTGAAAATGAAAGGCTGCAAGCTTCTTTCCAAATGCTATCCAGAGAGCATGAAGAACTTAACGTTGAAAGAAACCTATTGGTCCAGAAAATGACTAATAATCAGCAAGCTGTTTCTGAATTGGAGGATTGCAGATGGAGGAAAGTTGCTCTTGAAGAAAAGGTCCTACGGCTGCAGGGTGATTTAACTGCAAGAGAAGCCTTGGGAACTCAGGAAGCTGCGCTTAAAAACGAGCTAGCCCAAATTAGAAGAGAAAATAGCCAATTGCAGAGGAAGATAAAGTACATTGAGGAGGAGAAAGAAGAATACCTGAAGAAAACCCAAGCTCTTGAGGAGGAACTCAAGCAGATTAAACAGGAGCAACGTGAGTCACAGAATGTGAGTCTCTTTGATACCCTAATTCGAAGCATGCAAGTACTTCTATCATTAATAATTTGAATATCTCTCAGATAGTGTTAAGAAATTTTTCTTCCTCATTATTTACTTGATTCCGTTAAAAGACTGCTCAAAAAACGAATAAAAGTTTTTAATTTTTGCTTCTGAAATAGCAGAGCATAGAAGAGAACAATCACCAGCAATCAAGTGAGAGGCTTTTCACTGGAACTGACCAAGTAGAACATCATTTAGAGGAAAATTACACACAGGTTAATCTGTCTACAGCTTTTGATCAATCACTTGCTTCTAAAGGTTCTTATGACTGAGAAGTAATAAATGACTCAGACACCTTATATAATATCTCTTCTCTTTCAGGCTGATGATAACAATCAAAATTGCAATAACGAAACTTCTCAAGCTACAGGAGTTGATCTTTTGTCAAAGATTCAGAATCTTGAGAATGAACTTGCAGAAGCTTTAGAGGCAAATGACATGTATAAGGCCCAGCTTAAGAGGTAGGCACAAGTGGTAGATATCCTAATTGACAATTTTTAAGTATTTGTCTTCTTAAACTGCTAACATCTGAAATAGGATATATAGATCAGCAATTGCAAATTTAACATGTTCCATTTGCGTAGATTTTGTCATATTTCTTGGTCATGCAACAGTAATTGTTGCTTAAAAAACATGTGCTTTCTCGATAAATTTATTGTTGCACTCTAATGAATTCTATCCTAATAAAAGAACAAGTGAAATGTTACACCCAGACCTCAATGGTTTATGATCATAACTGAATATTTTTTATCCCATAAACCTGATAATAGAAAACATAGAAAAGGTGTTAGGTCAAACCCTAACAGGACATTTTCAATGGTGCTTTTGCAAGCTCAACCCTAGAAATCGCTCCCTTGCTTCTTAAATTTTGGCATCTGGATTTCTCATGTCTTTATGTACCAAAAGCAGGATAAGGTTGTGTGCATGCTAATTTTATATAGTAGTTTCTTCTAGGGGATGGGGATAGAATATTTGGCTAGCCAAAAACATCCTTGTTAGTACATTAACCGTTTTCTAAGATCATTCTTTTCTTTGGCTAGAAAAAATGAGGTGGAGAGAAATGAAAAACAAAGAATATCATCATCTATATTGAACTAGCAGCGTTTATTATAGTGATGCCTAACTAGTTTTATAGAAGATATTTTGCTTCACCCATTCTTACAGAAATCACACCTCCTATTCTTACTCCACGTGTACAAATGCTAACAAGGTTTTGTATATTTTGCTTGTGTTCAGCTTGTTATCAAAGGAAGCAAGCTTCTATTCAGATGCTACCAAGAAGTCCACAGATGAAGATGCAGAGAGAAAAGGTAAATGTAACTGCAAGACATCAGCACTTGAGATAGAGTTGAAAGATTTACGTGAACGGTATTTCCAAATGAGCCTCAAATACGCAGAGGTAGAAGATCAGCGGGAGCAACTTGTAATGCAGATTAGAGCTGCTAGTGGTCGAAAGAGATGGTTTTGATGAATCTATGATAACTTTTCATCATATTCTTTCTCAGGCTCCAGCTCTGGCTCCGACCTCATCACTGACAACTCTCTTCCACTGAGATATTTTTCCTTTGGTGTTATAGATTTTTTTCACTAAGCAAAATAATAGTAACAAATATAATTTTCCTACATTGGGGAGCCTCGGCTGAGACTATAGGGATTTTTGGGATTCAGTAAAGGTTAATTGTAATATAAGATGTAACAATGTTAAACTAAAGGTGTATACCAAAAGATCAAAAGAACGAGACTATGATGTTACAGATTAAGCAATCATAAGCATTAATTACCATTTATCCTTCATCCACTTTTAATGTGAAATCTCCTTTATATTGTTAAATTTCGAAGGGGAAAAGTATCCAACTGCAGCCTTCACTTTCTTTTTCCCTCAATTTTTATTTTCTGCATTTTTTAATGGTCAGGGAATTATGAATTTGGTTGGATAAATAAAAAATTTATGACCATTTTGTGGATATTTTTTTTTGGGTACTTATTGGGCAAAACTTTTTGATTAGGCTGAAAGTAATGGAATTCGTAGCAACTGCCAAACAAGAATAATATTAACCCATATGAAACAGATTGGAGCTTCCTTTTCGTTTTGTGTTAGTGATTTACAGAAGAATGCTTGAGTGCTTGATCTTGATTTGGCAAACCTGATGATGGCACTAGAACTACTACATGGAAGATTTTCTAATTAATATATATGCCAAAGTAGTAAGCAAAAACTTCATATAAATCCATTGATTTCTTTTCTAGTCAAATGCACTCGATGACAACACTTACAAATATAAATATAAATTACACCCAATATCCATATGTTTCTTTTCCATGACAAATGCAATTGATGACAACACTTTTACACATGACTAAGCAAACCATTATTTCTAGTCTTTAGATTGCTTATAACAATAGACTTTACTCTTCTGAACCTGAACCTGAACTTATAGTAGAATAAGGAGAAATACATTTCCAGTGGACGATATAGTTGCATTCAGCACATTCGAGCGACAGATCTACACAATGCTCACCGCATTTAGCACACTTGGGATAATAGTAAATCTTCTAGACGAAAGTGAGAGGGTGTGAATGATGATCCTTATCTTCATACATGCTTCCGGTCTTGATAAATGGAAAATCTCCAAGAACACATCTAGGATGAACAGAATTATCACAAATGGAACAATGGTAAAACCAAAGATTAGGATCTCTTACATCTTCACAGATATCACAATGATGCTGGATGGGATCATCACTCTCGTCGTGGTATGTAAGCTGTAGAAGATGTTTATACTCTTGTGTCTTGTTGCGTGCGGAAGTGTCATACATTCAAAATCCAAAAAAACATCGTCATGCTTACATCTATAAAATGTTTGATTTCCACCACAACCAGTGCACTTAATTTCCTCCTGGATTACATCATAAAAGAGAAAGTGTTGGTGTCCAGGATATTCGAAGGTATCTGAAATTTTAGCACATTCAAGGCACACATGGCAGAATTTTTCGTATCCATATTTGTACAAGAAACCACTGCATAGCCGCCCACAAGGTTGACACTTAGATATACCGTCTGATTCAAGGGTGAAAGGTAAAGAAAGCAACCAACCATCCCAAGTCCTAGGTAATTCAGCACAAGATTTATGAAGCAAAAAATTGCATTGGGGATATTGCAAACAGTAATAAAAAGAAGTTGAGATTGACCCTGTGCACCCATCACATTGCTTATGATCATTATCATGATCAACATCTTCCTCCTTGATTAACATCAGTTCATGTTCGTGGAATAGATGCTTTATCTTTAGGGCTTCCCCAGATTCATTCCTTTCAATAACACAAGTGATGCAAGACTCCACAGGTTTGTCTTTCAAAAGATCCTCTATTTCATTTGGATCAATTACATCGTAATTAACAGTACTATTCCTAGTTGCACACTTGACATGGACAACATAATCGCAATCTTGCTTTAAACAACTGTAACAACCATGTTCTGTTTTCACTTCATCATAACATACTCTGCAATATAGCTTTTGATGCTCCATATTTTCAAGAAAATATTTGTGAGAGAGAGGATGGCGATGCATTAGGAACTTGATGTATCGTGGTAGTGAAGTGCAATCCTGATGGACTTGGAGGTGACATTGGAGACATACATAGGAAACACATTTGCCTTCCTCGCCACATGCATTACAAACAAATGGATCTCGTTTCCAAAGCAAGTTAAAGGGGTGGTCATGATGAGATTTATCTTCAACAACCACCCTTGGCCAAATACATCTAAAATCAATCTTAAAATTGCAACAAGAGCAAGAGCAGCTGTAAAAATATCCCTGCCTTGTTTTGTCACATGCTTCACACTTGTACAACTCTTGCTCCTCATTTTGGTTCAAAAACAGAGCGGAGCGGTGGCAGGGATGACGAATTTCAACAGGTAATTCTTCAGTGCATTTCTTATGAGCCAAAAATGTGCAGGTAGAACAAACATATATAGAACCCAACAATGGACAGTCACAAAATTTGCAAACATTTGTTTGGAACTCAGTGTTATGATTTTCTATGAGAAGCAATGGATGTTGATGGCAATCATGCAAAATTTCATGACCATGCTCAAGTGTCCACAAAGCACATTCAATATGAACCATTTCTCCGCATACCCAAGATGAGCATCTGTAACCAAATTTGTTATCGTTCTTACAGCATAAAAGACACTTATCTGAATTTGTATCAATAATGCTGGAATCAAGAGTTAGATGGTCGTGGTCGCGGTGAAGACGATTAATTTCTAAGGGTGCCTCAGCACATGTTTTATGCAGATGAACCTCATCACATTCTGCGCAGCTATAGCTCTCACCGGACAATGGATTATTACAAGCTGAGCAGCGACTAAATTTAGTTTGATCCCATGGCTCCTTGTTGAACACCAAGGGTTGATGATGCTCATGGAAAACATCTTTCAACTGCTTCATGCTTTCCCTCTCATTCTCCATTTCCATGTTGTGAACAATGAAATGGCTCCTCTGGTTTTTTTTTTTTGGTGAAATGGCTTCTTTTTTTTTTGTTTGACTTTGACTTTAGATATTACAAGACAGCAAAAGGAGAAGGGAGAAAGGTTTGAAATTGTCTTGGTAATTATGACATTAACCATATAATATACTTACTTATTGTTGTTCTATTAATGGTGATTTGATCAAACTTGGTTTGAAATTGAGTATATTGGTGACATATCTAGTATACTTAGTATTTTATTGTGTTTAATGTTCCATATCTGCATTGGTAAAAGCTAGCAAAAATTGAATCATCTTTGTCAAGTAAATTTTTTTTATTACTAAAACATGTAATCACTAAAATGATAAAAATTGGTCCATGAAAATGAAAATGAAAATGTTTTTCCAATATTCTTGGTCAGTTATAAATCTAAATCTGGAGTGAAAAAGGGTTCATTAATGCTCCATGTATCTTGGCCTTTTGGGCCTATTTCTGCTTCTGGTCTGTAGGTGTGAGCCGAAATGGGCACAGCCCCTTGACCTTGGCAAACCTGATGATGGCACTAGAACTAGATGGAACATTTCTAATTAATCATGGTGATTCTTTTTTAATGCTTTGGCCAAATTGAGACCAAGTCTGATTCCCTGCATCTCAGCCCACACTATTGTCACTAATTCCCAAAAATGTTTACTTAGATAGCAAAGCTTGATTAAATTCAGCAATGGAATGTATTCCCAAACCTCCCAAATCTGAAGGCAATGTGCAGAAGAGGTAAGAAAGTTAAACTTTGTAATTCTGCCTGTAAAGACTGGTAATCCTAAATATTTAAAGTCTTGTGTGTTAAGCTATAAAAATAAAAGAACCCCTCCTTTGTAATTATGTGGCATATATACTTCACAATCAATATACAACTGACGCTCCTCATTTTTGTTTAAAAACAGAGCGGAGCGGTGGCTGGCAGGGATGACTAATTTCAATATTCTTATGAGCCGAAAATATTGTGCAGGTAGAACGAAAAAAAAAAAAAAAAGTAGCAAACATTTCCTTTGAATTCAGCCTTGTCATTTTCTATGAGAAGCAATGGATGTTCATGGTTATGACATCAAATCACAGCCACACATCATGCATTACACACTACACTAACACTACATATACCAGCATTTGATGATCACATTTTACCCTTTAGAGAGAGGAAAGGTAGAGAGCAATATTCAAAAAGGAACAAATTTTAGGGATTCAAAGAGAGAAATAGAAATTTTAAAGAGGAAAACGATTTACTTTAATCGTCAAAACATAAATTAGTCAATAAAATTGGAAAATGGAAGAATGAGTAAATTATCTCATGAGTTAATTTTGACATGGTTACGTAGTAATTCATAATTTTAAACAATGATATACTTGTTTTTTTTTTTTTACATGGTTACCATCAGCAAGGTTAAAAATTAAAACCTGTCATTATAACATTTATGTTTTCCCATTTTCTTGTTACTTTTATACTTTCAGAATAATAAACCAAATTATTTCCAAATTCAACATGTTTGATTCATGATAAGTTATAACACGCCTTGTCGGCTCTATTGAATAATTTCAAAAAAGAAAAAATAAATTCTTCAAATACAAACCCAATTATTATGCGAGTAGAGGCCATCTTCATGTCATTATTTATGATTATTTATTTGCGTCAAGGAGACGAAATATACAAGTTAATAACAGCCAAAATTTTATGGACCCTGGAAAATAATAAAATAAATCCCTTTGGATTTTCTTTAATTATTACATGGTGGGATTTCTAAATATCTTTGGATTTTTCATGGCGAGTTCAAGAGCTCAAAAATCATATTAGAAGAAACAGTTTTTTTACATATGATATGATATATATCACCCATTTCGTTAATGATAAGAGTTACCCAGTTAGCCGCTAAATCATATGCAACTCCATCTTTCTAGTGCCGAGTTAAAAATTTACAACCATGTCAAAAACTCCATTAAAACTGGATTCAAATTAGCATTTTTGCCAAGCGTAGTTCCAGTATAAACTTGTTTGATTCCTCTAGGATGATATCTAAGCAATAAGCATGCTGTAAAAGCAAGTAATGAACAGAGGAGACAGCGAAAAGCAGAGACAAAAAATTTTATGGATGACATTTTTATTTACGCAAGAATGATGAATCAATGATGCCAATTGTTATTCCAATTATACACTGCATAGTGTTCCACATATAATCAGAAAAACATCGGCAACAACTAAAAGCTTTACAGATTTGGAGCCTTTTTAAACTGACATCGGCTCTCTAAAAGACCTTACCAGCCATTCTATTCAATTCTTATTATGTTCTTTCATCTCTTTACAGTATTGAGTATGCACGGATTACCTCCACAATGGGTGCTCGACACAATGGGCATTTCCCTCCGCCACGGACCAACTCGTTCGCACATTTTGAACAAGTGCACATGTGTCCACATCTGCGAGAGCAATTTTTAAATGAGAATGAAAATACAATTAAGGCACAATACATAACAAGGAGCATATGTGCATACACTAATGCTAGTGGATGATATTGAATTGACCATGAAAAAATATTGCATAGTAAAGAAGGTAAACCTGTACAGAAGTGAATCAATATGGCTATCACAACAAACACAGCAAGTCCCTTTCCTCACATGACCCCATTTAGACCCATCCTCAGATGTTTCTGCATTCAAACCTGCATATTCAAGTTAAAATTTAACAAAAGGAACTTTATGGCCCTCATAAAGAAAACAAAAACCTAAATATTGCTTCATAGAGAAGCAAGAGTTTGATGATTTACAAACCTTTTTCACCAGCTGATCGATTCAAAGCTGCAGAGACTTCTTGCCTGACAGATCGCTGCAACTCCAGCTGCATATCCATGCAGGCTTCCAACATCCTCTGCATGTGGCTCATACCCTGCTGGAGTCTTGCCATATCAGCTCTGAGATCATTCATCATCTCCCATTCCTGCTCAAGATAGGCATCCCCGTTAAGAAGTTTAAAGATGCAGAGTAATAGAAAGTGCAGCAGAGGAACTCAAAATTAAGAGATCAGGGCCTATCACAGTACTAATAAAAATCTATTGAACTAGCTAAGACTGACAACTTATAATGACATGAGAAAGCAGAAATGGGATAGGCAATCTTATGTCATTAATTATTGCTATAAATTCAACTTAGGGTAGCAGGACAGGTTTAAGAATAAAAGGAACAATTGCAGTTAGAAAGGATATGAATTCAATTATTTATCCAACAAAATGTCTCAAAGGGGATCATTTCAACATATAAATTTTACCTTCAAATGATATAAAACTTTAAAATCAGAATTCCTAGCACTCACCCCTGCTCTATATGTAAAAAATTATTCCAAGCGAACTTACAACATTTTACACGACAGTATAAAGAACTGATGGTACTTAAAAGATTCAATAGTCACAGTAATATACAGTTGCAAGACTAAGGAAGATGACTCACAATTTCTGATCTATGCATGCTGTGCCTAGACCAGCTAGTGTGATGTAAATCCTGGTGCCAAAGGGGTTGAGGTGGTGGCACTGGTGGAGAAGGTAGCACCAGTGAAGGCCTGTTAATAGCATCGTTCTGATCATCATTTGTTTCATCCCTCTGCTGCTCTTGGTCACGCTCTGGTGAGGCTGGAGTTGGCAAGTTTCTGTGCAGATCCCAATCAATAGGAGAACGACCTTGTCTTTCCACGTAAGACTGTATTAATTGATCCAGACTTTCCCGGAAGCCACTTCGAAGAAGATTAGAGACACTCCTCCTACACAATAATATACACATCAACCATCAAAGAAGTCATATTTAACCTCAAGCCAAAGAAGCAACTATGTGATTAAATACCTGCTTAGAAGTTCTCTAAGTTCCATACTGTACACATTATCATCTTCAGGTGGATGAAATCTATTGAACCTTCTAACTGGGACTGAACGGCGTGCTCTTGGTGGATCAGAAGGCCCTTCTGACCAATTATCAACTGCTTCTCGGGAGCCATCCTCACGCCAAACCCTCTGTACTTCTTCTGGACGACTTTCTTCTCCATTTACATTTCCAGAATTCTCTTGGCGATACTCACCAACAGAACTTTCTTGCCAATTTGCATCCATTTCTTCTGCATTGCCCCGTCTCCATTCATTGAACTGAGCATATGTTGGCTGTTGCCAGTTTCCTCTCTCATTATTGGTGGTTGTTTCCCGCCAATTTCCAACTTGGTTAGAATTTTCTTGCCAATTTATTCTCTCCACAGCCATGTTGCTAACAATGTCTCCAGTTTGATTAGTCAACCTTCCGATGTCATTTTCTGAAGTTCTAGGTTGTGTATGCTCATTGTTTCCATGTTGCAAATCCTGTAACATGTTAGTCTGGGAGCGTTCATTTCTAGAATCATCGATGACATTGCTAGATGAAGTTTCAGAATTGCTGCCTGCCTGACCACGGACAATAGTTTCCAATCTGTTTCGGAACCCTTCCCTGTATTAGAAAAAGAATGGACTGTTATGGAAATGAATGTGTTTAAATGAGCTGAAAAGGGCATTGCACAGAATTTTCAAAGCCACAATCTAGCAGGAAGATGGACTCTGCAGTAGAGATCCAAGTCTCATGTTAACGAAGAAAACATGCCACATGACTCTCAATATCTACAGGCAACATCAGCTTTTACATTTCTAAAACCAACCAAACGCAGAAAATGAGAAAAAAAACTATATATATACTCTGTTCCAATTTTTCATATACTCTGTTCCAATATGCCAGGAACAGGAGAGGTAGACTGCACTTTGTCCCCTTAGACAAGTTAAAAGTTGATACAATGGAAATAAATCGCATTTTAGGATATAAATAAACATGTAACCAGATGCCACAACAATAAAGAAAACCAGTTCCCAACATGGGTATAACTATATAGTACATCAAGCAAATTATCAATTCTAAACTGTAAATCCCAAGTATTATTCAAGCAATGCACCTTGTTCTCTATATATCATTTGCCAAAATTCCTCAACATGTAACATCATTGTTTCACAATCAACAAACCTTTTGAAACCATCACCATAATACTTTTAATAACAGTGAAACATGCTTCAAGAATTTCTTAATCTGAACATTAATGGAAAAACATTTCATACCTCAAACCAGACACAGTGTGCCGTTGCCTTAATTGATTTAATTCACTTGCTGCCATCGAAGGTGGTCTCTCTTCTTCAACAGGCCTTTCATTTCGTAAGAATCTACCTCTCAATAGTGACTGCAAAGTTACAAGTTTTAACAGTCAAGCATGACTACATATGCAGACCAAAACCTTTTAGACAAAAGAAATTCCATTGAGCAAGACCAATAATAAATATTAACATCATAACATGAGATCATGCAATAGTCTACTGGTGATATGATGCATAAAAGCAAACCCAAACATCAACATATTTCTTTGCTTTAATAGCAAATTGTGAAATTTTCTAAAGACATCAGGATCGATCTTGCTTTCATTTTTAACCCTATATAGTACAGACAGAAAGTCCACTGACCATAGAATACTTCTCATCCTGAAATGAAAGCTAAACTCATGCTTATGCTGTTTCGCTTCTTTTTTTTTTTTATATATATACTTATTATTGGTTGGTTGGTTGGTTCATTAATAACTCAGAGAAAAATAGATAAACCTCATACAAAAATCAAATTCATGTAAACGAATCCTAATAATATTCTTCCAAAAAAAAAATTCTTCATAAGATAATAGATCAAGCTTCTTCATCAACAACTACTAGAAAGTAAGTCCAGCCAAGAGTTGAGCCAATCCAACAGGCAAAGCATTCGACAAAGTTCCCAGCAAAATGGCATCTTGACATAAAGTAGAATATTCTTAGTACCTTATCAGTGAAACAGGTGAATCCAACATGAAACTACAAAATATGCAGGAACAAAGACTTAACTCAAACCATAAAATGAACATCCATGAACAAGCGAACAATTTGCAATACTTTTACAACAAAGAAATATAAGAAATACAGAATTTAGGAGAAAGTGTATGTGTACACAAAGAGCACAATACCGAGGCAGAACTAAAATATGCACTTTTGTTATGGTATATTTACAAGTTAAACTTGTTCGAGCCAGGTCGTCCCACTATGGGGTGAAGCTCTCCCAACAATGGTTTTCTCCATTCACAAGACTCGAAGTCGAGACCTTGTTTAAGGGGAACAAGCGCCGAACCACTTGAACCAACCACTTGTTGGTAAATATGCACTGTTTACTTTCACTCAATTTAAACTCCAGTAAAATTTAGGCTATATCTGTAAATTAGTTCGGTCTGATATAAATATCAAGAGTATGGAAAATAAAATTCACTGAGGAGAAGAAAAAAACTTTTTGCAGCAATTCAAGTGAGCTAGTACCATATTAGGGATGCACAAAATGAACAATCTTCATGATTGCCAACTGACCTGAATGCGGTTACGATGAGCAAAATCAGATACTGCACGGTGCTCCAACAAACCCTGTAATTCCCTTTGTCTTTCTCTTTCAATCCTAACAAGCAAATCAATAACAGCTTGTCTTCCACGCAACCTCAGCAGGTCCCTGCGAATATGCTCTGGTTGACCTTCCTCATGGTCTGTAACTGAACCTTCACGAACTTGATCAACTTGCCCACCAATTGTAGCTGTTTGATCTTCCCTCCTTCCCCCACGAACTCCTCGCTGCTGACTTGTCATTTGCACCCACTCACGGACAATTCTAACTCTCTCCCGTTCGGTTTCACCAAGCCATTCAGCTCTGGGACTGCCAGCCCTTTGGGTGACATTAGACGAATGATCACTAATCCCACTCTCCATCCATCCCCGAACAATCTGTCTCACCCTCTCCCTCTCGACTTCGCCAAGATCAGGAGACTGCTCCCTACTAGACCCATTATTATCACCCCGATCATTCTGAGACACCCCCTGGTCATGCGACCAAGGTTCATACTCATTCTCACTCTCACTCGCATCCCCAACACTACCATGAATCTCACTACCCCGACTCTCAGACAAAGTTGTACTAGAAATCATCGTATTACTATCAGCATTTTGTTGCTGCCTCAACCTTTCTCTTACTCTCCCCCGCGCCCTCGTCAACAAATGCTCATCCTCCAACTCCCTCCACATTTGCAAAATCGAAGAAGCCTGAGTACTTGGCCTCTCAACATTACCCCCTTGTCGCCTAGAAGTAGGCGACTGTGACTCTCTCAAGAACGAGGAGTCAAGCATAGAAACAGTATGTAAACCAGCTAAAGCCATCAATTCAGATTCCCTGTTCCTCCTCTCAAGCGTCGTTATCATTTCCTGAGCCTGCCTCGCAGCCCACCTACTCAAAATTCTAGAATGTCGCCTTCTAGCAGCAGATGACTCGGCCAAATCATCACCTTCAAGATCAGACCTTCTCCTCCTCCTAACAAGCTGGTCACCCTCATCATCCTCATCATCAGGATTCCTATTAGAACTACATGATGCGAATGACATACAATCATCTAAATGTCCTCTCATTAATTCCTCCAATCCCCTTTCAAATTCGGCTCTGGCATCATCCGTGGATTCTGGTTTTTGTTGTAAAGCTTGAAAATCTGTCATTTTCCCCCTTCTTCTCTATACCTAATTTTTGTTCCTAATGCACGTAACCCATTTGCTTCATTTGCCTTCTAATGCACCCTAAGATCAAAACTTTGAAACAAAAATACCAAAAATTACACAATATTTACAAAACAAAACCCTAACTTGGCATTGAAAATTTATCCCATAAATAAGGGGAAAAAACTATGCCCTATGCCCTAAAATTTGAAACCAACAGAGCCCAATTCATTTCTTCACCTGATAACAATTCCAAAAGTCAATAATTTCATATAATAAAATCCAAAAATTTTAGATCAGAGGATTGAAAAATGAGGATATTTGATAGAATTCTGTTGAAAGTGAAAGGAAATTTCAGGTGAAAGAGACGTACCTTTGAACCTTTACAATGAAAATTTGATAAGAACAAGGAAAAACCCTAGCTTCCTTTTGCTCTTTTCCGTGAATTAAAATGTGGAAACTTTTTTTTCACAAAACTAAATTTGGAAACTGCAATAGAAATTCTGTTTGTTCAGAGAGAAAATGATAGAGAAAAAAAATAAAGAAAAGAAAATGAGAAAGAAGAGGGAGAGAGAGAGAGATCAACCAAGAGAATGATGTGAGAAATTTATAATTACATGAAAGAGAGAGAGAGAATTTGTTTTTTTTTTTCTTCTTCAATTTTCGTTTTGGCTTTTTTCTTTAAAAATTAATTAATAATTACAATTTTTTAAGAGGAGAAGAGGGAGAGGCGCGCCGATTAGCAAATGGGTGACACGTAATCAAAACTTAAGGGTCAATTACTTTACGCCACGTCATTAAAATATTTGGGAAAAATGATATCATCAGTTTCTTTCTTCATGCTTAGCTTTATCACTTTGCCACTCTCTTCATTTCTCTTTTAATCTTAAATTTTAATTATAATATATAATCAATCTTTCTTTCCCACAATATATAAATTGTGAACTATAAAAGAATATTAAGTAATTGTCTAGAGATATCTTCTTTGATTAAAAGAATTAAAATTTCTTATAAGCGTTTTTTTGGGGATTAAAAATTAAGTTGAAAATATGCTAATTAGTCCAAAAATAGTATTCTAAATTTCTAATGAAGCATTTGTCATTTTCTCTTTATGTGTTTTGGGGAAAGAGGTGTCCCATCTTAAGTACTATTACCTCCACCACTTTTTATGTCAGTAAAATTTCTCTTCTTCTACCTTAATCATCAAATGTTAGTAATAAAAATCATTTTAATTTTACTACATATATATTGTGATATATATATATATTTATTTATTTGATATTTCTCATAAAAAAAAAATATATTTCTTACCTATGCTACAAGTTTGCATGGTATTGTACTCTATGCATGCACCATAAAAATAAAATATTTTTAAGACATTGCACATTTTATTTTCATGATTGTCTTCTAACTCTTAAAGGGTTTTTTCCTTTTCTTTTTGTTATACTAAAAATAGTGTTTTTTTTTTCTGAAATGGTTTAGTATGATCAATGAAATTAATTATTATGGTTTTTGTCATATACAAAAAGGCAGAATTAGGCATTTGCCTTTTAAAAAACTTCATGTATGACTTATTAAAAAAATTTCACTTTCATTCCAAATTTTACTTTTAAAATTTTTTAAATTCTGAAAATGAAATAATAATTAGTAAAAGTAACAATCAAATAAAATCTCAATGTTTTCAAAGAAAGAGATGTAAAGGAAATAGTAGTACTAAGGGTCATTGAAGAGAAAACAAATTGCATGAAAAATGTTTTCAATAAAATGATTGAAGTTACTTGAAAAAATCCTTCTGCTAACCACTATAGATGCAAAATAAAATATTCATAATATATACATGCACCTAATTAGTTCTAACATTTTTATCAAACCCATTTGAAAAAATATGATGACCATTATATGTCAATATATTGCTTGTAAAATAAACAAAACTCTATCTCCAAGTTTATATTAGCATATATTATCATATAAGACCTATATTAAATTCCTCCATTTAAAATATTAAAAAATTTGTATAATTCTATCATCACTACTTATTTTATCCAAAATACTGCAGGGAATAAAACATTCATGAAATATTCTTCTAATAAAATAAATAAATTTAAAAATACTTCACTCTCAAAAATTTTCAAATTTCACAATTTTTATTTTTTAAGCATCCAATTCTTTCACATAAACTTTAGCCAAAGAATTCAAAAAAAGCCTTTAATTGTTAACAATATATAGGCATTTATTAGACAGGATTGTAGAGCTAATTATAACAAATATAGGATTTGGCATAATGAGGGCACAATCTAACATTGTCTAATGTTTGTTTGTGATGATTGGTCTATTGTTCAAGGAACATTTGCATAGAAAAACCTTAGTCAAAGACCCTTTTTTCCTCTTTTATATATATATATATATATATATATTATAAATTATACTATCTTTTTAAATAATTTTATTTTAAAGAAAGAAGATTTGTTACTGTCCAAGTAGCAAGTATCATGCTAGGCTGTCAAGGATTTAGAAATTTGTTAAGTTGCTTATTAAGATACAAATTCAATCCAACCCAATAGCTAAATAATGTATAGTATATATGCGAGAAAGTATTGAAAAAGATGTATGGGGGCAATTCTTCTTTTGCATTGAGAAAGCATAATACTTTTTATGTGTATTTTTAAATCATAATTTGGCCTAATCAATAAATAGCTAATGCAAGAGTTAATTAACATTAAATCACTTTATCATATGCATTGAGAGGGATACTAGAAAAGGAGTAATTAAACTTCATTATATGGTAAATCCATATTGTGAATTGGAATTTGGAACTTGGAAGTAGTTTAACTTACTAATTATCAAACACTTCAAAGAGAACAGGCATCAACTCAAGGAAAATTTAAGCCTACTTTCTAATTAATTAAACACTACCAAGTTTCTTTGAAGTAAACTAATTATTAGTCTATCACTCAACTCTAATACTAATATAATCTCTTTTTTTGGTCATATTACAAGAGAGGGAGGGGGTTCTTTGGTTGAACTTTCAAGTCTTTTACCACTAGGTTAAGAGCTGAAGTTCAATACTAATATAATCTTTTGACTTATAAATCAAGTTCTTGTGAGGCAATCTAGAGCATCCAAGGTATATGTTTTTTTTTTAATCAAAACTTGCTAAGTTGAGTAAAATCAGATGGTGGTGTACCTTAATTAAATGGCCGTCTTGTGAATCAAAAAGAAAAAGTAGAAGGCATTTAGAGAGTTTTCCATTTGAAAAAGGATATGGCTAGACTATAAATTAGTCGGTATGATTTCAGATATGAAAGAACTTGTACCAAAAAATAGTATTTTTCTTTTTTCTTTTTTAATGAATTGGGAGAGGAAATTATACGTGGACCTAATTAACAATTCAAGACCGATTACATTCACCTTCATTGAGTTTTTTTTTATTATTATTATTTATTAGGTTAAAATCTTAATTAGGGTCCTGAACTTTGCCAAAAGGGTCAAATAAGTGCCCAAACTATGAAAAGGTCAAATTAGTGCCTGAACTTTTCGATTTGGGTCAATTCAGTCCAAAATGTTTTGGATTATTTACATTTAACAGACTTATAATCTAACATTTTGGACTGAATTGCCCCAAATCGAAAAGTTCAGGCACTAATTTGACATTTTCATAGTTTTGGCACTTATTTGGCCCTTTTGGCAAAGTTTAGGACCCTAATTGAGATTTTAGTCTATTTATTATTATTACGAACACCTTGACGGAGTTAATTACTTACAAGAGGGATAGTCTGTGCTTGCGCTATAGGCATGCTTTTATGTGAGATATTTTTGTTTATTTGATGCATCTGTTTTATAAACAATTACAGAAAATAAGATATGAGACATTGTAAATCTATTCAGTCATTTTCTTGTTTTTTTAAAAGTGAAATAAAATGTTTAAAAGTGCTTGCATTTTTGTGCCAAAAGAAAAAGTGCTTGCATTCATTCTAAACAGTTCAATACATGCTGATATTTTTCACACTATTAATGGAGTTAGATGAGTATAGAATAAAAATAGGTCTTTAACAAAACAACTATAACTCTTCTAATTTAAAAAAAAAAAACCAAAAAAGATAGGCAAGTGTAGAAAGGATCATTTGTCCTTGACATTTAAAACGGTCCATTAAAACACACTAATGTGTGTGAACATAGTTAATCATTTAAAAAATAGTCAACAACAACTGAAATTTACTTTCACAATCCAACACAAACCATATAGAACATAAGGATTAGTAATTAGTAAATGGAGAAAAGACCAAACGGGACGAAAAGGTTGTCCCAGGTGAAAAGTTGAAAGGAACTTTCAGCAAGCACCGTCTTAAAAAACAATTAATAGGGTCTATAAAAAGCGCACTTAGTATGTTAATAATTTCAGAAAATGCAATTTACTCTAATAACCCAACACACTCAATCATCAAAGAATACATCATAGAGGTCGTACTAAATGTAAACTGAATATTTGTGTGCAAACCGTAAACGGATCCAATGAAAATGGGTGGAAAAATGGGTTGAAGAAGGAAAAAGCCTTGAGCAACATATAAAATTACAGAATCCTCATAAAGCCTAATAGTCAATAGATTAGCATATGTGGAATTTAAAAAGGTGGGAACACCATTAATCATGCATTTAAAATGGTGGGAACACTATTAATTGAAGTTAGATTATAAAATTACATAAAAAGACATTGTATTTTTAGAAAAAATGTTAAGATTAGAAGGATTTTAAAGTAAGGATTTATATTCAATGCACTGTCAGTATATAGATTTTATACACTGTCAGTGAAGAAGAGTTTGCCACCTCATTAATGAATAAATTTATAATGGGTTTATATATGATACACCGGCGGTGGAGTTTAGCAGACTACACAAGCGGGTCCTAAAGGGTGACATGTGTCCCTTAGGGACTAGATTGAAATATTTAAAACTTAAATAATTCAAAAAATAGACATGTGTCAACTCCACAACCCGCTTGTGGAGTCCAAAATTTACACCGCCGGTGTATCATATAATCACCCATTTATAATTTAGAAGTCCTTTATAGCAAATAAATATAACTATCGATGTCATCAACGCTTCCAAATTTTCCCAATTTCTTAAGTTCGTTTGTCTCCAAAAATTAATCCCTAATTTCGTCCTTGAATCTTGAAGGAATAAAAGTCGGGAAGAAAATAACCTAAAATCTTACAATATTTATTGGAAGGGGTTTCCAAGTTTTTAAATTGATATAGTGATGAGGTGACAACGTCTCCTTCTCTGACAGTGTATAGAATTCTATACACCGACGGTGCATCAAATATAAACCCTTTTTCCATTATGTAATACGTCCATTAAAGCTTTGCAGTTTGGATATTTGGTTATTTTTAGTTTTAAACTTAAAACTTGCTTGAATAGATCAGTCGTTATAGCTTGCTTAATTTCAACCACCTTATT
>AWWV01009245.1:0-45580 GCA_001974805.1 Corchorus capsularis | reverse complement strand
CTTTTTTTTTTTGGTGAAACAAAGAAATGTGTAAAAGCACTAGCTTAGTTTATAGCCCCGGGGAAAGCAACCCCCCGGCTATCAGCATAGAACGCGTCCACGACGTCAGAAGGAGAGGTATGGAACACTTCAAAATCAGCATCCTGCTCACATCCCATCTTTGAAAGTATATTGGCACAAAAATTTCCTTCACGAAGTGTATGTTGGCAACGACACTGCCAATCCCACTGCAACATATCCTTAATGTCCATCAACAAAGCTCCCAAAGGATAAAACTCAAAATTATCCGAATGAAGAAGATCAAGGACTACCTTCGTGTCAACCTCACAAATAATAGCACGAAAACCATCCCTCCAAGCTAACTGTAACCCCAAATGAAGTGCATGCAGTTCCGCCGCCACATTTGAGCAACAACCAAGATGAGCAGCAAAACCAATAACCCAGCTACCATCCGAATTCCGAATTACCCCGCCAGCTCCAACAACACTAGGATTCCCTCTGGCTGCTCCATCAGTATTGAGTTTAACAAAATTCTCTAAAGGGGGTTGCCAAGAAATAGAAGTAACTGACCGGCCCAAAGAGTTCATTGAATAAGTTTTCCTCAAATTTAAATTAACTTAATTATTTCTTCTTCAAAAAAGAAATTTCATTTTGTGTTTTGTGTTTTCTCATCAATAATTAGGTTCCATACATCGTGACTAGACCTGTTCAAGGGTCGGGCTATCCGTCCAAACCCGTAAGCCCGTCCGATATTTAGGAGAGCTTGGATAAAAATTTGAAGCACGTTGGACAAGCTTGGACAAAATTTTAAGACTCGTTCACAAAATGGGCCGGACTTGGTCCCGGCCCGTATACTTAAATAATTAGAATATTTTATTTGTTTTTAATTAGATTGACTAATTAAAATAATTATTAGATGTGTAAATTAATTATTTTGATAAAAATTATATATGTTAATTAAGTTTTACTATCTTAGATATAATATATATATTACTAAATAAATACTAAATATATTTTAAATAATAAATAATGAGTTTAAAATAATTAAATAATATATATTTAATTACTAAATGGGTGGGTTTGGACGGGTCTTGGACAAAGTTTTTAATTGGACGGGTTTGGGCATAAGTTTAAGTCCGTTTAGTCGAGTCGGGCCGGACTTGGACAAGACTTATAGCTATAAATCAAAGTTTGGATCCGACCCGAACCCAGCCCATAAACACCTCTAATCGTGACCATAATTATGACTATTTCTACCATATATACTTTATGTGCGACTACATATTACATTAACCCAGTTGTTTTGCCAATAAATTTTGCAATTTTCAAAAAGGATTCATTGATAGATTAAGCCTTGATGTCTGAAATTAGCATTCATATAGAAAATTAAGACATTCCCAAATCCTAGCAAGGTCTATGCAAGAAATTGTTAAACCTTTTCCTTGTCGGCTCATGTTGGGTGTTTTTATAACACAATCATAATTTTTTTTGGCATTAAACACAATCATACACTATATGTTAGATATATTTATCTCTAAGTGCATAGCAAGTGATTTTTCCCCATTAAATTACGTACTATATATCTATATAGCCAAACCTAATATATATATATATATATATATATATATATTATTTTTCGTCCCCTATGAAATTTACTCACAAGCCCTTTCAACTTTTAACCTGGAATAACCTTATCGTCCCATTTTGATCTTTTCTCAAATAGCTTATTACTTTAAAGGTTTATATTTGATGCACCGTCGGTGTATAGAATTCTATACACTGTCAGAAAAGGAGACGTTGCCACCTCGTCAATATATCAATTTAAAAACTTGGAAACCCCTTTCAATAAATATTGTAAGATTTTAGGTTATTTTCTTCCCGACTTTTATTCCTTCAAGATTCAAGGACGAAATTATAGATGGACTTTCTTCTGCAACAGGTCTACAAATATAAAAATCAGAACCTGTCTTCTCTAAGTATTTCTAATAATTTATTTTCCTTTTATTTTTTTGCTCTCATTTCGTTCTTCCATCATGGATGACACTTCTCCCGGCCCCGTTCTATGAATCAATAATGATTTTGCACATATCCTCAAGAAACCCAATCGATCCTATCCTATCTAAACTCAAACTTTAATTTTTGCTGGAGAATGTAAACCTATGAAGTGTTTTAAAAAAATCAGTTATTAAAATAGTTTTAAGAAATAAACAAATTGATTGATTATCTTAATATTGATTAATTTGTAAAACAATTTGATATGGATTTTGATGGAGATTAAAAGAGATTAGAGATGATTGGAGATGATGTTGTGGTCGAGAGAGATCTGGGGCTACTGCAATTCTTGTTCATTGTATAGTGTTCATCAGTTTTCCCATCCATTATAAGCAGATTTGGTGTTTGGTGTCCATCTACGTATGGAGCTAGGGATTAATTTTTGGAGACAAACGAACTTAAGAAATTGGGAAAATTTGGAAGCGTTGATGACATTGATAGTTATATTTATTTGTTATAAAGGACTTTTAAATTTTAAATTTATTCATTAATGAGGTGGCAAACTCTCTTCACTGACAGTGTATAAAATCTATACACTGACAGTGCATTGAATATAAATCCATGGAAAAATATGGAGTCAAATTTTTATCAAATTACAAAAAAATTTGCTACGTAAAACATCTTTTTTTGTCACCACAATTGGTTGTCAACAAATGGTTTGGGCCCAAATCTCACCAGCTACAATAAATTAGTTTGCTTTTAACACATTGAATTTTATGAATTAACTACATATATATCTAGGACCCAAAAAATATTTTAATAAAAAATAAACAAGCAATCTACTAGCATGGTATCATTTAAAATTTTGGAGCCTGCTTTTAAAGTTAAATTAAAATTTAAATGGATTAATGGACAAAATGGTCCCCAAACTATCACAAAAGGGATAAAATAGTCCCTGAACTTTCAATTAAGACAATTAAGTCCGTTAAATTCAAATTTTGGGACAATTTAGCCCTTCAGGAGCCATTTTGTCCTATTTTGTCAAAGTTTGAGGGTTATTTTGTTTTTCTTTGTCAAAAGTTCGATGACTATTTTGTCTATCAATCTGGAGTCATTTACTTCTTTTATTTCACGTGATCAAAGTTCATACAATGAGGGGTTAATTGTCCCAATTGAAAGTTCATGGGTCATTTTGTCCCTTTGTGATAGTTCGAGAGCTATTTTGTCTATTAGCCAATTTTAAATTTGTTGCAATTTATCAAATTGTTATATTTTCTTGACACATGCAAATTAATCAATTTGTTAAGGGTAAATTACATAGATGGTCACTTAACTTTAGGTGAGTTTCTGTTCTGGTTACCTAACTATAAATAGTAATGTTTTGGTAACTTATATGTGTAATATTGAATATTTTGATAACCCAATCACATAACATGATAGTTTGGCTATGTCATGTTGCATTTTGATGACATTTTCATGTTATGCCATCATGTCAAGTGATATATATCTTAGATGATATTGCCTATCATATCATCATGCCACATGCATGATGGATGATATGGATGTGCCATATAAGTAGATTAAGGGTTAAGTGACTAAAATATTCAATTTTACAAACTTAAATGACTAAATCGTTACTTTTCATAGTTGAGTAACCAAAACAGAAACTCACTTAAAGTTAAGTGACTAAATTTGTAATTTACCCATTTGTTAATTACTTATTATGTGCAATAAAAAAAAAGGAATGCCAATGGGAGTTGGCACAAGTGGTTAAGGTTCGAACTCTTTGTGCACCACCTAGGTTCGAATCCCGCTTACCGCAGTCTCCCATTTGGTAGGCGATCTATAAATTCCGAAAAACCCATAGGTGAAAGTCCAATGAGTCCGTAAATCCCAAATTGGGTCGGTGGTTTGCCCTGACCTTGGAGATGGGGTAACCACCCCTGCTCCTAAACTTTCTTTCACAAAATAATAATAATAATAAAAAAAAACGAACATTAAAAAAGGCTATCAACATCCTACTACCAATAGTAATTGACCAGAGTAATAAGGGTTTGGATTTATGATTAAAAAAAAAACTCAAATTCGAATATCCATAACTTCTAATTATCTCAAAAACTCTAAAAATAAATCATTTCTTAGAAGATTGACTTGGATTTTAAATGGGACAACCTCTTCTACTCTTAAACTTTCTTATAAAAGAAATTCAAAAAAAAACCGTGATACCAATTTTTAGATTAAGTTACAAATTAATTCCAATGAATGTTACTCATTCCGTCCCAAATTATATGTCCACTCTTAGTCAACAAATACTAAACGTTGACCATTATTAGTATAAATAAAAAATACTAGTACTATAACCAAAGACAAAGGTCAAAGAGTAAGGTAATTAAGAAGTACTATAAAAGAAAGAATACTAGTACTAACTTTTGGGGAAAAAAACTTAGGTTTAAGATTTCACAAGAATTAGGTTAAGATCGAATGAATAGGGTAATCTAGGGAATTGGCACATGAAATCATGGCCTTGTCTTACTCTTCAGGCCATTGGTGGGTGAGTTCTTTGCATCATTAATTCATATAAATGTTGGGCTGCCTTTTTCAAATGATGCTGATGTTTAATTTTTGTTTCTCTTTTTTCCCTTTTGAATATTTCTTGAAAATGATGGTCTTGTTTATGGGGCAAGGGCACCAAATAATATGAAAATCTCTTTTGTTTTTCTCCTGTAGAATATGCCCTCTACTTAATTTATTTTCTGTTGTTGAACCAACAAAAGATAGCAATGGTCTAGCTACTGTTTAGACTTGGTTAGCGTATATACTTTATGCATTTAAAATCTTATGAAAATTCCATTATATTTGGTTCTGCCGCCACATGTATTAGCAGGGAAATTGTTTGATTGAAAATAATATTCCCAAGAGGAATTGGAAGATTTGGTGATGTTAGGATTATATGTCAAAGGTTGGGTGGTCCATCTTTAATTTCAGATCACAATCAAAGTCTAGAATTGCATTTTTTTATTAAAAAATAATTTGATTATCTTTGCTATAGGAAAAAATATATACACACATGATACAATTAGAAATTCTTGAATGTGTTTTTACCAAAAAAAAATGAAATTCTTGAATGTGGTTAATGGAAAAGAAAATGAAAAAAAAAAAGAGAAATAAGTAAATTTTTGCACATACAAAAATTACACACCAAATTAAGTTCATAACTAAAAACAAAAAGATGTTTGTGGAATTGGTCAAAGTGATTGTTTATTATACCTAATTTACATTTTGAGTAAATTTGTAAATGAATTTGCAAATCAAGATGAGTGGTTCAGATTTAATCTCAAATTCCTAATTTTATTTATATTTTGACCGCCTTGATTCTAAGTTGAATAGGAAAATGCTTTATTTTCCTAAGGAGGGGCCGGATTTTACTAAGAAAATAAAAATTATTTTTATAATTATTATTATTATTAAATATGTGCCGCACTTCATGAGGATGTGGCAAAAAATCCATAAGAAGATGACTTCTTTAATGCAGTTGTCAACAAATGCAGCAAAAATTAAGAAACATGGAGTCTGATGACACGTCACCTTATAATTGAAAGAGGAGAGGTCTGATGGACCGAAAATAATAAGTACAAGCCGCCTCCTGTAGCCCAGGAGGCGCCTCCCTGCTTTCGGGAGTCGTCTCCCTATCTTTTGTCTTTAATGAGCTGGCGAGTTAATATTTGTCAGCAAGCGATTTATCTATCTCTGTAAGGGAGGCGTAAGATTTTAAGGCTCGCATCTCTTGTATATTTTCATCTTAACATCCAGGAGGAGTCGCTAGCTAGTTGTACTCTCCCGGGAAGCAGAACGACAACTTTTACATATTGTGCAATTAAGGACACAATATCGAAATTGATGAAATTGACTAAGGAGGAGTGATGCGATTCCTACAAGGATGTTACTATGATGTTCCTTGAGCTTTAGCAACCATTCTGGTGAAATCTCAGCTCAATCCGGCGCAGTTGGGAAAAACTTTGCCGCAATTTTCAATTAAGGACAAAGTACTGTTTTAAGGCTATCTGAGCTTGGATTTCATGCCAAATGAATGACAACTCCTTTTATACATGATTTTATGGTTAAGTGTCGAAATTGAGCCATTTTATGTTTCGAACAAAACTTTTACAAGTTTTTCAATTAAGGACAAGTGACTTTTCCACCCCGATTTTGGCTATTTTCTTAGTTAAATGTTATTTTTATGTATTTATGGGTTTTATGGGATTAAGTTAGGTGAATTTCATGGCTTAGATGTCAAAGGTTCAAATATTGATGTTAAGGAGCCATCTCCTAGCTAAACCAATTGTTTCAAGCTTGTGAGGAGACAGCGAGACACGCGTAAATGCGCCTAGCAAGTGAGGAATTCGAAAGTTTCATGATGACAAGGACTCAATGAAGTTTCTAGAAGTGTATGACATTGGAAGGCAAGTTTAGAGGTCGCGGCAGTTTCCAGGCAATTTCAAGAGGATGAAAGTCGTCTCTTTGCTTGAAGAAGCCGTCTCTCTGCCTGAGGAAGTCGTCTCCTAGTCATTTTAGTGCCAGAAGCTGTCGGCCCATTAAGCTCCAAGGCCCATTTTGTTCCCTATATAAGGAGGCCACCCCCTACTCTTCAAAACACACATCAACACATTCAAACAACACAAAAACTTGCCATGTTACAAAATCAAGCTCTCTGCTTTTTCTCTGAAATTTTCCCTGAAAGTTCTTCAAAGTTCTTCATTTTTCATCAAGTTCTTACTTGTTCTTGATATTTTTCATATTTCAATCTTGCCTATACAAGATTTTTCTTTTGTAATCCATTGCAATCAAATCAAATAACATTTTTTTTGTTATTTTCTCTTCTGTTCATTGAAAATACTTTAATCACTTTTGTTCACAAGCAATCTGGGATCAATGATTAAAAAAGCTTCGGTGTGACTTTGATCCAGAATCCTGCAATTCGTCTGATTGTTCCAACTTCCAAGTTTGATCTTTTACTTTCAAGTTTCATAAAGAGTTTTTTTTTTTTCTACAAAAATAACTGGAACGCCTCAAACCTCTCTCTTTCCTCAAAGAGATATAACATGCAAAGACCCTTTTGGGCGCACAAGGAAAATTTAGCGCAACAGTGATAAAAGCTTGAACTTGTGGTGGAGAGCACTCAGGTCCAAGGCTACACAAACCATTATTCGATAAGCCCAAAAAAAATCGTAAATTCCGGAAGAGGTTGGCTATTAGAGGAAATTCAAAATTTGAAACAACTAATAAGTGTTTGACTCTCACTCAATCACAACTCAAACCAACAACTTGTATACTTATCTATATCTTAGTTCAAACTTTAAACCTTAGCCTGATCATTGTAACTGATAGCAAAGCTTGTACTATTTATTCAAGACAAAAAATACAGAAACTGTAGCTCTTTTCCTCAATATTCTTCTGCACTTCATTCTCCTTTATGGTATCAAGAGCTTGGTGATCCAAAAATCTGATTTTTTTTTCTCCTTTCTCAATCCTTTATTCTTTCACAATGTCGACAAAATCAGACTCTTCTTCTAGCACTCCAACACTTCTAAACACAAATACTCATACAATTGCTCAATCAAATAGCCTGCCACCACTCATCACCATTAATGCTGCAGCACAGCTTCCAATCAAACTCACTTCACACAATTTCCCGTCTTGGAGAGCCCAATTTTCTTCTCATCTTACTAGGCACAATCTCATTGGTTACATAGATGGGACTAGAGTCTATCTACCTACATTGATTTCTTCAGAAGAAGATGCTTCAAACAAAGTTCCAAATACGACTTTTGGACATTGGGTGCAGCAGGATCAGCTGCTCCTACATGGTATTATTCCTTCTGCTTCTGAATCAGTTGTTCCATTTTTTTGCTTCCTACTCTCCTCTCAAGCAGCATGGTTGAAGATTCAAGCCATGTACGCCAACAAATCTCGCTCGAGAATGATGCAGCTTCAAGAAAAATTGCTTCACCCTCGAGGCTCACGATTTGTTCAATAATATTTTCAAATTATTAGGCATACAGCTGATGAGCTCGCCTTGATTAATTCTCCAATTCATGAGGACGAACTGGTGGTTCATGTTCTTAATGGCATTGGTGCCGAATTTCGAGAAATTTCAGCTGGCATATGGGCTAGAGAACGCTCGATCAGTTTTGAAGAATTGTTTAACAAAATGGTTGAATATGATGCCTTCTTGCAACGCCAAAATTTGACCAATGTCACGATGCATACTGCAAATGCTGCTGTCAAACACTACACTCCAGATAAGTTTAGGCAAGGATCCAATAAAGTTCATTCTAATAGGTTTAATGGATCTAACAATAACTTTGTGCAGAGAAAGAATAACTATGCAAGGCCAACGTGTCAGTTCTGTGATAAGGTGGGTCATACCGCCAAAACTTGCAATCAGATTCGGCCAAAGAATTCATACAATCAATTATCTGCACATGTTGCAACTAGTGCTTCAAAGCATCATAATGGATGGCTGCTTGATCCTGGTGCCTCGCACCATGTAACTTCAAATGCTGCAAGTCTTGACAAGCTGGAGCGCTACACTATAACAAATGCTTTGGTCATAGGCGATGGCTCTGGATTACCCATATCCCACATTGGTTCTACTTCTATTCAAACCCCAAATAAAAAATTTGAATTAGATGATATTTTACTTGTTTCAAAGGCAGATAGAAATTTATGTTCTGTTTCAAAATTTTGCCTTACTAACCATGCCTTTGTTGAATTATTTCCTTTTGATTATCTTGTGAAGGATTTGTCTTCGAGGGAGGTTTTAGCACAAGGCCAGAGTGAGTTGGGATTTATGAGATGAATGCAGCAGAGCCATTCATCAATAAAGGTGCATTAGCTATGGTAGGAACAAAAGCGTCCAGTGAGGTGTGGCATCAACGCCTTGGGCATCCAATTCAAGGATTTTGCAGCTTGTAGTGAATAGTTCTAATTTACCTTGCTCTGGAAAGAATTTAGATCAATTATGTAATTCTTCCACCTGCAATAAAATGCACAAGTTGTCATTTGTTGTTTCAACTATAAAATCTTCTAGACCTTAGGAAGTGGTTTACACCGATGTTTGGGGACCTAGCAGAATAACTTCTATTAATGGCTACAAGTATTATGTGACCTTTATAGATCACTTTACAAAATATATATGGTTCTATCCATTGAAAAGGAAATCAGATGTGCATTCAACATTCATCACATTTAAACTAAATGTTGAGAAGTACTTCAATGTGCCTATTTTAACACTCTATTCAGATTGTGGAGGAGAATTTGAGAAGTTACAAGATGTATTGGACAAGTCTGGCATACAACACCTAAGGTTTCCACCGTATACTCCAGAGCATAATGCCACTGTTGAAACAAGACACCGAACGATAGTTGAGACAGGTTTGACTTTGCTTCACCAAGCTTCAATGCCACTTGTATATTGGCCATTTGGTTTTTTGACTGCTTCCTACAAAAGTTCTGAGTAACAAAAGTCCTTTTGAATCTATATTTCATGAAGTTCCAAATTATACTAAACTCAAGACATTTGGGTGTCTTTGCTATCCGTGGCTGGGGCCATATAATTCTCATAAATTGGAGCCTAGGTCCAAACCTTGTGTTTTCATGGGATACTCAAGAAGCCAAAGTGCTTATCTCTGTTTTGACATTGATTCACAATGCATTTACACATCAAGGCATGTTTTTTTTCAAAGAAGTACAATTTCCATTTAGCAAAATTTATTCGGTTCCTCAAGAATTCTCTGATGAACTATCACCACTTGTCTTGGTTTTTTATGTGCCTGTTACTACAATAGTCTCTACTTCATCAGAGTGTGCACCAAGTTCAACTGCAGAAATAAATCCCACCTCATCAATCTTGGCAATGCAACCCTCTAGCAGTGACACAATGGTAAGTCCCCTAAACACATCTCCTATCACTCCAGAAACTATACATTCCTTACCTGTCACTAACCTTGCTTCACAGAGAACTCATCATATGGTGACAAGATCACATAACAATATCTTTAAACCCAAGAAACTGTTTGCTGCCACCAAGCATCCCATGCCTAGTCTAATTGAGCCAACAAGTGTTTCATCTACAATTCAGAGTTCAGAATGGAAATCAGCCATGCTTGAGGAACTCAAAGCACTCCAAAATAATGATACTTGGGCATTACTTCCATACCAGCATATTCAAACATGAAAATTTTCTCAAAACCTAAAAAATCAACAATTTCTGTTTCAACCTGATCCAAACTGAAAACTTCAACCAAATCATCATCAATTAAATTTTCTTCTTGATCCACATGTGCAATTGGATCAACAACACTATCTTCAAAAACTGTTTTTGCAAACAAACCATCAAGATCAATTTTTGATAATCTAAAAATTTCAGCAGAAAATTTTGCATCCAACCAAGAATCCCACAAACCTTCAAAATCAATTTTTGACAATCTAAAGATTTCAGCAGAAAACTTTGCATCAAAATTAGAATCCCACAAACCAAGATCTTCAACCTCAATTTTTGATAATTGAGATATTTCTTCATCAAATATTTTTTCCTTCCCATCCAAAAATTTATCATCCAAATCAAAAGATTGATCAGAATATGATTGAAACAAAATATTCCATACCTCTTTTGAAGACACTACTTTATGAATCTCATCCCAACCTGACAATTCAACACTCACATTCATTCGAATATAGGTGAGAGCCAACGATCTTTATAATGAAAACATAACAATTCTTCTTTCTGCGCTTCTGTCAAAGCATCCATATCAGCTGGTGTAACAAACCCCTTTTCAACTACATCCCAACAATCTACCGCTTTCAAATAATTCTGCATCATAGCAGCCCATTCGTGAAACAAATTTTTCCCATCAAAGTTGATGGAGATTCCCTGCACAAACTGCATCTATAATTTTCTTTTCTTATTCTCCTCCCCAATAAAAATTTTCCATACCACCCAGGACGTAACCTTGGCTCTTGATACCAATTATAGGAGCAAAAACTTTTAAATTTTGATTGAGATGAGAAAAATACCAAAACACAAAAAACTTTTATTAAATTGAAAAACTCAACTCACAAGAACAATAACAATTTTATGGAGGCTCCAACATACAAACACAATTTTCTTGACCAACCCTAACTGGGTTTCAACAGAGGCATCCTTTGGGCAATTTCCCAAGCCTCACACACAACCACTCAACACATAGCTTTTAAGCCTCTCCTAAACCTGGAGCTTATAGGCTCTCCTCAACACATAGTTTGTTGGAGTCACTTAACTGGTTATCCAAGAAATATCGGGTTAACCGCACGGGGGAGAGCTGTCACATGTGAACGGGGGAGTTTGTTGGAGTTCACATGTGAGTGTCGCATCCCACATCACAAAGGGAAGGGCTGTAAAAGTGGCATATATACCTAAAAGATCCAAGAACACATAGGCTTAAGCTTTTGGGTTCAGATTGGTATCCGACGGGTATATATGGGCCACACTGGTGGGCCTCGTAACGACAAGACCGGGTTGCTCTCTCTCTCTCCTACAAATGGTATGATCAGAACTAGGTTCGATTGGAGTTCGGTGGTGCGGCTATGCTAAAAAAAAACTATGTATGGTATTTCTGGAAAAAAAAAAAAACTATGTGTGGTATTTCTGGAAGAAAAAAAAACAATTGGGTGCACAGATGGTGCAAGGTGTGGTTAAGTGTGAACAAGTTCAAAAAAGAACGGGCCACTTAACTGGTTATCCCCGAAATATCAGGTTAGCCGCACGGGGGAGAGCTGTCACATGTGAACGGGGGAGTTTGTTGGAGTTCACATGTGAGTGCCGCATCCCATATCACAAAGGGATGGACTTTGTTGGAGTTCGGGGGAGTTTGTTGGAGTGGAGTTTGTATTCACATGTGAGTTGCATCTCACATCACAAAGGGATGGACTGTAAAGGTGACATATATATCTGAAAGATCCAAGAACACATAGGCTTAAACTTTTGGGTTCAGATTGGTATCCGACAGGTATATATGGTCCACACTGGTGGGTCTCGTAATGACGAGTCCAGGTTGCTCTCTCTCCTACAAATGGTATCAGGGCTAGGTTCGATTGGTATTCGGTGGTGCGGCTGTCCTTAAAAAAAATAATGATGTGGTATTTCTGGAGAAAAAAAAACAATTTGGTGCACAGATGGTGCAGGGTGTGGTTAAGTGTGAACAAGCCCAAAAAAGAACGGGCCACTTAACTGGTTATCCAAGAAATATCGGCTTGGCCGCACGGGGGAGAGCTGTCACATGTAAACGGGGGAGTTTGTTGGAGTTCACATGTGAGTGTCGCATCCCACATCACAAAGGGATGGGCTGTAAAAGTGGCATATATACCTGAAAGATCTAAGAACACATAGGCTTAAGTTTTTTGTTTCAGATTGGTGTCCGACATATATGGCCACACTGGTGGGCCGCGTAACGGCGAGACCGTATTTCTCTCTCTCTCCTACATGAACAAACATTACCCTAAACATTAACCGTTCTTTTTGTGAAAACATTACTCTAATCTAGTTTATTAATGGTTCTCACATCTTTAATCATTAATGGTTCTCACATTTGCAGCTTACTTTCCTCCTTTAGTCCTTTTCAAGTTCTTGATTGAACATAATCCATTCATGTGATCAGTTAATTGGAAATTAATATTTTCATTATATATATTTTCCATTTTGCTTTTTCCTTTGTGTTTGTAGCTGACATGGAAAGAGAACTCTTAAAAAAACTTGAAAACTAGTATGATGAAACTAGTTTAGGGATATAATTTGGAGAACAAGATTCTTGTGAGAGAGTTTGCTTTCTCTGAAAGTCAAGAAAGTATGGAAATTGTAATAATTGATTGCAAATTAAGATTAATTAGTAATTAATCAATTGATTAAAGTGTGTTAATGGATCATCTTTTTCTATGTAAATTATTAATTAAATGGGTTTCAAATTGATAGGTAATTAAGTTCATCAGCAGCATGCCCATAAAACATTGATGCCAAAACAATACTCCTATTATTTTGATAATGGACCCACTCATTGAAGGGTTTTGAACTTGCTTTCTTAATTTACTTTCTATCTTAGAATCAGAAGCTGTGTATTTTCCAAATTTTCATTATTTTGCTTAATATCATTATTGCTAAGAAAGTTATATATGAAAATCTGATGACTACCTTTTGCTTCTCATATGTCTATTTTAATTTTAACTAGTTTTTCATCAACATATATATATATATATATATTTAATAAATCCTTTTGACCAAAGAAATTTACCGTAGAGCATTTGGTGTATTTATAATAAGAAATAATAAGTAAGAAACAATAATAATAGAAAGTGAAATTATCTAAAAACCAATCCAACCTTAATATCTCATCATTTGAAGAACAAATGAGGAGGGGTATTTTGGTATTTTCATATTCGGTTTTTTCGTTATTTGGATTGATGATTGAGGGTATTTTGGGAACTTTATGAAAAAGTTACTATTTATGGGTCCCACTATCTATAAACTAATATTTTTCTGTTGGATTATTTATCTAATGATCCTCATACTTTTATACTTTATGCTATTTAGTCCTTCACAATTATAGATTGGACAATTTAACGCGTTGGCTTTTATTTTTGTATTTTTTTTTCTATTTGTCCGATTAAGGTGATTCAAGTGTCTACTAAAAGGTAATTTCATGATCTACAATTTTCATAAAGAACTCAAAAGTCAATTTTAATGTTTTGATTCTAAAAAATGCTTCCAAAATTTGGTGGTTTTGATTGCAGGTCAATTTAATATCGTATAATTTTTTGTTCACATATCCGATTGAAATTATTGAAGTGTCAGGTAAAAGGTTATTGCATGATTTACGACTTTCATGAAGGACCCGAAAGCTAAATTTGATCTATTACGAGTTTCATGAAGGGTTCCAAAGGGAATTTTTATCGTCAAGATCTCTATTAACAAACATTTTCTTATTTGAATTATTTATCAAATAACCCTCATATTTTTCTACTTTATACTACTTAGTTCTTTACAAATTCTATCTTAATCTAATGTTTAAGATTTATTTTTTTATTCTTTGTTTTATTTGTCCAATTAAGTTGATTCATGTGTCTAAGGTAATTTCATGATCTACAACTTTCATGAAGGACTCAAAAGTAAATTTTTATGTTTTAATTCAAAAAAAATGCTTTCTAAATTTTGCCGTTTCGATTGTTGGTCTATTTAATACCATATAATTTTTGATCCATATGTCCGATTAAAGTTATTCAAGTGTCGGTTAAAAAGTTACTGTATGATCTACAACTTTCATGAAGAACCCGAAAGTTAATTTGATTTACGAGTTTCATGAGGGGTTCAAAAGCGAATTTTTATGTTTCAAGATATCCATTACGAAATATTTTCTTATTTGAATTAGTTATCAAATGACCCTCATACTTTTCTATTTTATGCTCCTTAGTCATTTACAAATTCTATCTTATTTGATTTAACGCTTATTTTTTTTAAAATTTTCTTTGTTCTATTTGTTCAATTATGGTAATTCAGGTGTCTATTAAAAGGCAATTTTGTGATCTACAACTTTCATGAAAGACTAAAAAGCTAATTTTCATCTCACCCAAAAAAAGCTAATTTTCATGTTTCAATTCTAAAAAATACTTTTGAAATTTTGTGATTTCGATTGGCAATCTATTTAATTTCATATTATTTTTTATCCAGATGTTCGATTTAAAGATTCACAAAGTTCCCTTCATAAAATTTTCGACCCCGCAGCGAAGCGCGGGCCAAAAAACTAGTGGTAATTAATTATAACTGCAAATGTGATGAAGTATCCTCATATACTCTATAAAACATGGTCACCTGAGCATATGTAATTGGCACAGGTACATGAGATCTTCTTACTAAAATGATGGAAACGGGGTTCGAAACCCTTATTGTGCCAAAAAGAAAAAGAAAAAAAAATCTTTTAAAGAAAATTTCAGTAAGCTCTACATGTATATGTATGTGTTTATACCTCAATTTACAATTGAGGGTAAATTGGTTTTCACATAAATATTATTAAGATGAGTAGTCAAGATTTGATTACAAATCCTGATGAAACTTGATTTCTGCACCACCCTAGTTCTGATTGAATTAGGCAATTTTTATAATAATTAATGCCGAATTTTATTAAATAAATAATAATAATTTTCTAAATAATTATTATTATTTCATGAGTGCCGCCCATACTTAAGGAAGTGGCCGAAAATTCATTAAAAGACGACTCCTTTTAATGAAGCTGTCGGCAAGTACAACAGAAATTGAATTAAGGAGTTAGATGACACGTCACCTTGAAATTAAGATAGGAGATGTCTCATAAGCCCAAAATAATAAACACAAGCCGTCTCCTGTATCTTAGGACGGGCCGCCCTGTTCTCAGGAAGTTGTCCCCTCATTCCCTACAACTAAGGAGTCAGCGAGTCAATGTTTGTCAGCAAGCAGATAACTTATCTACTTAAGGGAGGCGTGAGGTTTAAAGTCTCACATTCCTTGTACTTTTTCAACCTAACACAGTGGTGAAGCCGTCTAGCTAGTTGTCATGTCCCAGGAGGCAAGTTGACAACTTTTGCATTTTGTTCAATTAAGGACAAAATGGCGAAATCGGTGGAATTGACCTAGCTTGAGTGGTGCGATTTCAACATGAAGCATACCATGATGATCCCTGAGCCATGCCGCACATCCTGGTGAAATTTCATCTCATTCTGAAACAGTTGAAAAACTTTGTCTCGGTTTTCATTTAAGGACAAATTGTCGGTTTAAGATGATCCGAGCATGGATTTCGAGCCAAACAAATGGCGTCACCTTATATACATGATATTATGGCTATACGTCAAGTTTGAGCCATTTCAGGTGTCGGTGAGAACTTTAACACTCTTTTCAATTAAGCACATGTGGCATTTCCACCCCGGTTTTGGCCATTTTTCGAGATTGATGTTATTTTTATGAAACCATGAGCTTAATATGATTAAGTATGGTGGATTTCGTGGCTTTAATGTTAAGAATCCAAATCTTGACATTCAGGAGCCATCTACCTATCAAATTAGTTGTTTCAAGCTTAGGAGGAGGCGACAAGACATGCTGAATCACATCAAGAAGGTGATGAGTTCGAAAAGCAAATATTGGAGATGTCTCATCATGGATTCTAGAAGGTATGTGGCATCCCAGAAGGCTAGTTCAGAGATCCAGGCAATTTCCTGAAGACTGAAGTCATCTCCTAAAGTAGTTCAATCTGAGTCAGAGTCTGCCAAGCCCATTAAGCCTGAAGGCCTATGCCGCCCCCTATATAAAGGGGCCGACCCCTATGCTTCAAAGAATGCTTCAACACGCTACAAGCTTGCTCCGCGCAAAAATTCAAAGCTCCGCACTTTTCTCTCAAATTTTCTCTACAGTCCTGCTGCTGAAATCTCCGGATTTCCTCTTGTTCATCATGAGTTCTTACTCGTTCTTCATAATTTCCCTTTTTCAATCTTGTCTCCGGACATACAAACATTATACACGTGTTTATTCTTCAGAAATAACAATCAACTTGTTATTTTCTTTCATTTTCAATAAGAACAACTTCTGATACGCAAAATTTAGGAAAACTTGTCTGGGATCGATGATTTAAATGCTTCGGTGTGACTTTGATCCAGTCTCCACAAATCGCTCTGATCTTTAATCTGCTGCTACGCACACCAGATTCACGTTTACACTCCTCTTTGTCAATTTCAACAAATTGACTGGTACACCCTCAAGCGGTCATTTAGTTTTTAACGTAAAAACTCTTGAAGAGATTTTTGGCGCAACAGTATGAAACATGGGTTACACTGATATTTCAACTTTAAAAGTGATATAGGGAAAACATTTATTAAAAAAATTATCAGACTGTACCTTTCTAATTTTATAAAACTTGATTATAATAATAATGACTTTATGTTTTGTTTCATAATTATTCCAATTTTCTTTGACTGTTACATTTGTTCCTATATTAAAATTAACAAGCTAGATTTTCAAACAAAGGTGTCAACTATGAGTGACAAATTGACTTCTTACCCTTTTTATTTTGGAATATATCTCTGTTAATCCCCCTCAATCCATTAAGTGGGCTGTGATCCTTTCTTCCAAAGAAAGTATATATATTTAAGGGTTTTCAGAAAAATTCTTAGAGACTACTCTATTATTTTATTCAAAGAATAGATATAGGAAAAACCTTGTACATTTTTTTGCATTAAAGTACTAAATGCAAATAAAATTTTAAAAAGTAGTGTTACCATTTTATTCACACACAAAAAAATTATTATTGCAAAATTAAATTGTCCTCCTGTAATTTGGCATTTTGCAAAAGAGTCATGCATTGGATCAATAAAGTTGACTGAAGGAATGTTCCTCATGGAGCCCCCCATGCATGGCGACATGCTGCGACGTTCCTTCCTCTTTCTATATACACTAGTATTTACTTCCACGTGCGTTGCACGAGATACTCGTATTTAAATTAAATGAAAATTAAAATAATGATTGAAATTAATTATATATATGTAGAGCTGTCAAATCTAAGCCGAACCCGATAACTCGTCCAATCCGACATAATCCGATTTGATAAAAAAAGTAAACGACCCAGACCCAACCTATTCAGACACGACAAACTGTATATGCAGTTTGCTAAACTTCACCAATGGTGGATTGTAAAATAAAATCGAATAATAAATATATTAAATAAAATTAAGAATTAAACATTAAAAAATTATGCTTTTTTGGTGCAAAAAAAAAATTTAACGCTGATCAAACTGAGCTGAATCTAAACCTGAAAAATCCAAAACCCGGATGATCCGGAATCCGATTGACCCAAGGTTAAAACTCGAATCCGCCTAACCCAATTAAACCTAGTAGACCTGAACCTAAATGAGCCGAAACCCGAATGACTCGAAAAAATTACCTGATTCATTTGACTTAGAACCATATTTAACCTACCAATACACGCTACAAAAATAGAAAAACAAAGTGAATCACAATAATTAGATTTTAAATAAATTTTTAACTTAATTTGTTTAAAAAAATTGAATAATTAATGATTAGCTAATTTATTTTAACTTTTAAACTTGATAATAATACTTTTAGCAGCTCATATTATAATTGAAATGGATCCATAACTACCAAAAAAATCTCCAATATTTTAAAAGTAAAATGGTAAAAATAAAATATTTATTAAAAATATTCAATTTAATCGAATAAAAATAGAGTTTTTAGTAGAATAATTGTAAAAGTTTATTTCTAAAAAAATTGTCAAAGAATATATTTTAAAAATTCTAATATGTCTAAGTTTTTTAATTAAAATAGTAAAATGATAACAAAAAAATAGTTATAAGGATATTAGATTTAATTAAATAAAATAAAAATAGAGTTTTTTAAAAAAATAAAAATAGTAAGATGTCAAATAAAATAATTGCACATTAGGGAAATAATAAATTTTAATCATAATACATTATTATAAACTATCAAATAGTAAGATATCAATCATAATAACTTTTTAAATTATAATGGTAAAATAAAATAATTATAAAATATTGAATTTTTTGAGATAATAAAATATTGAATTTATTTAAATGAAAATAGTGTTTTTAGTAGAATAAAACTGTATATTTTAAAAACAAAAATAGTAAAAAAAAAATAAAGCAATTATAAAGGTATTAGATTTAATTGAATAAAAATAGAGTTTTTAGTAGAATAAAACTATAATAGTTAAGTAATGGCATTTAAGAAATATGTTTGAATAATAAGGGTATAATGGTCGATTCAATTAGAAAAATAAGGGTATAATAGTCGATTCAAAAGTTTCTCATAACTTGTACTTTTATATATAGTATAGATATATATATATATAGTATTTTATTTTCTTTTAATATATTTTTCAGTTCAAATACATATTAGATGATCTTTTTATACTCCATACTAGGATAATAATATCATAATAAATAAAGAATATCACTATCTATTTATACAATGACGGTGAATTTCTTCTCTTAATTTTATCACATTCATGATCTGCCCTGTAGCTAGAGTACGTTGGACTCGTAATTTTAACAATGAAGTTCCTAATTTGTTTTTTTTCTAATTATAAATGACTAAAATTAAATCGATCACTTCGAATTAAGAAAATAATACTAGTTTTTTTTTGTTTATTTTAAGCAAGTATGTATTCAATATAAAAATATTATTATTGTCTATGCAGTGAAAACTAATGCTACACACACACATATAGTTGGTACAATTTTATACTATTTAATAGTTTTATGATTCATGTTATAATAAATTATCATATATAGAAATGGGCAATATCTATATGATTTATTAGTAGAATAATGTCTTTTGATTCATATATATAAGATAAGGATGGAATAATAAAAATGATTTTGGGGCCCCGAGCATGGACATATATATAGGTACTTCTCGAGGAGTGGTTGCAAATGCATGCTTGCTCCCACAACTTTTTTTGTTTTTTCCCTTAATTTTATTGTGATGATTCTGATGAAGCAAAAATTTCGTTTCCTAATTAACATGAAAATGTCTTAAAACTATGTATATAATGGGCATGTTGGTGATCAAGAGATTTAATAATAATAAATTTAGCAATGTTATTCATAATGATTTATACGGTAGATAAAATCTATATCTATTTGCTAATGAATTGTAATTTCTATCAATGTTGACTATTATACCCCTCTGTTCCTATTTATAAGTTATAATTTGGTTAAATATAATCCATCTTTGACCATTATTTATAGAAAAAAAATTAAAATTAAAATTTCAAAACAAAAAACATTGGTTATATACACACACATAGTAAGTAGCTTTTTTTTTCCATCTCATAAGTTTGAAGAATTTAATTGTAAATCCCAAGATACAGAGAGGATTCACTAGTAAATATGACTATGAATAGTACTAAAAGGTATAACAAAGAGATATATATTCCATTAATTATGACAATGTTGTATCTTTTGTACATGTATTACATATAGTACATAACCTAAAGTAGTAGTAAATCACATGGTAGGTATATAGTAGGTGTTTTGAACCCCCTAATTGAAGGACAATTATTTGTGTATGTCCATAAGAATCCAGACAAAGGCATTGAGATAAAGAAATCAGTTAAGTAATGTTAGGTTAAATGTCACCCATAAATATTTTTCATCTGCATGCATCTTGTCTCCCTCTCCATGATCACTCTCTCTCGTCAAGGGTTTTAGCAAAACTCCATCCCCAAGAAGCCAGAAAATCATTTCTCCCACAAGGAATTGCACCCTTTTGGAGTTACATTGGGAGGTTGGTCTACCATGGACAATAACCTATTGGGTCAGAATTGGTGGCTCCTCTAGGAAACAGATCACATCTTTCTTTTTGGGGGTTTTTTTTTTTCCAAAGGTGATGAAAATAAGATTAGAATCCTAAGTTATTGATAGGGTTTTTTTTTTTAATTAGCGTATATGAGGTAGGATTTATTAAAAACTATCACGTCCGTTAATATAAGAAATTAATGAAAAACCAGAACGAATAAATCAGCGACAAAATTCATTAGAATCGGACCAAATTTTACCAACATATAGTGGGAATTGAACCTGAATTTCAAGGTTTCACGGTTTTCTCCTTATCATCAAGACAAGATCGGGTTTAACTTTATTTCGATTGTTGAAAATGATAGTATAAAATATGTATGATTGGGTCCAAAAGCAACAGATTTCACTTGGGAGTTTCCACTGTCTAGTACTGAGGAAGGAATATATATGCCCCATTTCTTTAGCAATTAACAATATTGGGGAAAGGAAACAAAGTGTTTCTTCCTTCTCCTTTTTGCACTTCTTAATTTGTTCTTCTGTTTTGTTGATTTGCTATTTGAAGTTATGTAACATAATTATTGGATATATAGGGTTTTAGCATTTTGTGTTTGGCTAGATTTTGAACACACAATTATTTCATTTCTCTTTTTGAAGCTACGACAAGCAGTAAATTCTTGGCCCAACTCCCCAAGTCCCAATTTTCTCCATGCTATATTTGGAGCTGTGATGCAAATGATGAGCTGGCAGTGGATTATGGATATGGTTATTTTTCTTATCTATTTCTTTTTGAAAAAAAAAATTAAATCAAGCCTAAAACAAATTAGAGTGCAAAAAATTCAAGTTGATCAGATTTTGCCCTTCAATTTCTATTAGGGAGAACTTTTGTCATCAGTATATTTGTTATTTTTTGACCAATATATCCCATGAAGTTGCCACACATATTGATGTTTGCGTCAGTCACATCAGATCAAAGGCTATATTGATAAAAGATCAAAGTATGAGTATGAAATTCTCCCAAATAAGTATAAATTTGAAGGTTAATTCAAGGGCCAAAATTCCCAGTTTTCCAATTATTTTTCTATTAAAAATAACAATAATGATTTGGTTTATATATGTTGCTATGAAATCTTATTAGTTATTACTCGAATTTGAGATGAAACACAGACTCATCGAACAAGTAGTAGCCTAGTATATATGTTTGGGTCTTTGACATTATTTGAGGTATTGCTCCTAAACCTTCTTGTTCATCTACTAATTTCCAAAGCAATATTTTTTATACAGACTGAGAGTATCCACCTATCCATAGGAATAATTAGGAAATAATATAAACATAGCAATTTTTAGATAATTTAATTATTATTCTGAAGAAAACTAGAAATTAAATTCTTCTTTAGGACAATCAGTATGACTCATAATTGTGAATCAGTTAACTGTCATCTTCATCACGTTTTTGTGGATGATAAGATCACCATATAGTATATTTCTTTCTTCTCTAGTGAAGGACTTGATTAAAAGGGTTTAGAAAGAAAATTTTCTTACCTATTTGATGCCAATTCCCAAAACCCAAAAGCAAAAGACAAAAAAAACACAGATTTTAATTGCCTAAAAATTTTTAGTCACTTCACTCATATATCAAAGTCCCATTCTTTTGTTGTAATTCTCATGTCCTCAGCATCTCCTTGAATCACTTATCATATGTTGCTTCTAGACAAGTAGAGCTGCCATCACAGTAAGAATCAACATCAGAAAAGATTGCATATGATACAACATGAAAATGTCTTTGCTTTCTCATTTTCCTCATTGGTCAAGATATATGTGATGGCCCTCTTCTTGTGCATTTTCTTCTTGGTTTCTTTAGAGTCCATAAAACATTTCCTAGTAACAAACCTGAGTCATGACACTAAAAATCCAATACTTTACCAATCATGCGACTATTCGCCATTAAACAATATCTTTAAAAAAGGATTTCTAAAAAAATTTAGTTTAGAAAGTGGTGGGTTTACCAAAAAGTGTGCCTTATGTTATGCCCTTATCCACCACTACTACCACTATCACTAATGAACTGCAGACTTGAGAAGGATTTGGATATATTTCTTTTTTGGTCATTTCGGAGGTCTCTACTTGTCTTGATCTATTTGGTTTTTGGCATTTAATTGATTGAAAAGGGAACATTTTATGGATTTGGTCTGATATCCATGGCCCTACTTAATGGAGCTTAATCACTTTGCTACATCATTCTAGTGGAATTGGAATTCTAATTAGATTTAGTTCCATTGTTTACCTTCTTATTATATTTTCTTTTATCTATTGTTCTTTTTTTTTTGGGTGATAATGTCAGTGAACAGTCTGAACACAAAACAATCTAAAGAGTTCCACAAGACATCTATATATATTGGGTTAACAAAATGCGACAGTTATGTTAATGTGGGAACTTGAAACCTTCAAGAATTGTTTTTAATCAAATTACTATTTTATGCGTCCCCTTGAGTACTTTGCTTTTAAAATTGAAATTGTTCTTTTTTGTCACTCTAAACAATGACGTGATCTATGGCCAAAAAAAAAACAAAGACGTGATCCTGTATTTATCTTATCTTTTTCCTGACAAAAAAAAATGGAAACACCTTATATAAACGTGATAAAGTAGCAATCCCATGCTCTGAAATAAGCAAGAGATCCAAATTACCCACTGTTTAACTAAATTATTCATAAAAGACATTTGTCAATTCATTAACCTGTGAATATAAAATTTACATTGGTATCAGATAATATTCATACATATACTATAATGTTAAATCTGAATTTTTTTTTTTAAAAAAAAAAAGCAAAACAAAAAAAAAACCCTGCTTACTTCAACATCCAATGATCCAAATAAGCCACCGCCCAACTTTATTATACTAGACTACTAGCTTTGTTTAATGCTATAATCATCTAAGGTCAAAATTAGGTTGACCAATAGCCCATGCAATGAATTAGACAATGTAATTTTTCCAATCTCTAATCACTTTTATCATAATAATAATAAATTCTCAACTTTACCAAGAAAAAAAAAAGAAAAGAAAAGTTGAGCTAAAGGTTGGAAAATTTTGTTTTCAATTCTATAACTAGCATCCTACTATTCACCCAAACAACGCATTTGTCAATATATTGATTATTGTGCTTATCTAACCAAGTTCTCACCAACTCTATTTGGGAGGCCTAGTTCATTAAAGAAATGAGAGCCCATGAATTTTGCACTTCCTTTATTAGGGTTTAGGCTAGGTTTACTTTCTTCGTTCTTATTTCATGGGCTTAGCTCAAACCAAATCAATATGGGCAACCTAGAGATCTGCTCTTCTTACTTGATGACCTAAACTAATGACTAGTATTATTTTCCTGCCAAAAAGAAAGACTCTCTCTCATTTTCTTTCTTATTTGAGAGAAGGGAAACGTTGTAAAAAAAAAAAAAACATGAAAAATAAAGCCCTTTCTCAGAATTCCAATCAATCAATAGACTAATATTGAAGCGAAACTGAGCCTAAAAGTTGTACTTAGAATCAGCATGACATGAAATGAATATAATTATACAAAAAATTTCTTACACGATTTTTCCCTTCCTGATGAAAATGATTCAAGCAGATCGGTGTACCAAGAGAAGAGAAAGTTCTGACTGCCTATTGTACATATAGAAACATTATATGCTTGGCAAAACTGAGGAAGCTGATCATTTCGGCAAGAGTGGAAGTAATTTCTTTTCCCCTCTTAATCTCAAATCTTACCAGTTCCAAGAGGTTGCCTTGAGGTATCACCAGTAGCCCATGCTTGATAGTCTTTAACAAGCTGCACAGCAATGAAAGTATAAGGTGGATTCGTTGCGTCATATTTTCACATTTGCAGATATTGCACTCACAGAAACAGACTAATTCAGATAATGCAGTAGTATTGCAGCGACATGCTAAAACAAAATTGCAAGCAGTATATTTCATAGTTCTTAACATGATTTGTATATACATGATAATTTGCCCATTCGGCATCCAGGGCTTCTTCCCTCCCCATGCCAACTGCAAGTTTCCCCCACATAAAAGGGGAGAGCGTGGGATAAGGAACACTCATGCTGTATCTGAAAGCATTTTAACCATAAAGAGATGTTTCTATGATTCTACAAACTATTCTATTTTAATGCATGTCAGACATACAAAGTTTTGTTTGTCATTCTTAACTGCTAGTAGTTCTGGAGGCTTCCATTTCTTAAACCTCTGGAACCTAAGAGCAAAATAAAAATACAGCAAGCTGACCATGAACTTCAACAAAATTTAAGTTAAAACTATTCTAGCCTCAGGTCCTACTTCAAACTAGGACTTGTAGCAATGTTCATGTCCATTTTCTAAACCCTTTCCTCAATAGTGCAGCTAATATCAGTCATAAATTTCACAACGGAATCAATTACCAGTAGAGAAACTTGAATACATTTAAGTGAGGACTACCTAATTCTATATTTCACAATGTGATACATACAAAAGAACAACAAGATTCATCCAGTTGACATGGAGATGATAGAAGTTTCCCCTTGCCGCTCTCACCTTAGAAATTATCTAGCTGTTTTCTTTTCTCTTGCTCTTAGAATGCATTAATTTTCTACCTTTGCAATTTAAGTCTATCCTCTTTCATCTTTTCAGAGCAAATATGTCAAGACAGCTTTTCACTGATGTATAGCATCAAAATAACCTAACAAGTCTGTACATACAATCTGATAAATTGACATATTTGTATCAGCATAGCAGAATGCTACTTGTTCAGATAATAATTTGCTGCAAGTGAGTCAACATTCAGCATGGATGCCATCCATGTAATAAAGCACATGCTTGACTTTTTTAATGGACGAGACTTATTCCAAAAATGAAACCTGCTGAGAAAATAGTTTCAGTTTCAGACCCAAGGGCTCATCTAACGTCGTTTCCACTCATATAAGCATTATAAACATGACTCAGTCTAATCTTCACAAATTAAAGTTAGAGGCCTCCCAAGATACTATAACCTTAGATACAGCCTAACAGACAATTTCAAGAAATAACCCACAATAAAAGCATAAAAACTTTATTTGTTTTTCTTGTTAATATATCACCCTAACATCAGTAATCAAGATTTTCACCCTAAAAAATGCAACCCGTGTGGTCATTTTGCACTCTGAAAAGCAGATACAGCTTGACAAGAATTCCGGATTGACAATTCAACTTTAGTTCTACTTAAGAGTTGGATCCCAATTTCTGCAACCATTTTACATTTTTCAAATTATTTTGACAGAAACCAAACGTGTAAGCCAATATAAAGTTTGATTTGAAAATTGGAACTTATGGGCCACAAATATAAGAGCCAGGTAAGTATAATAAATAGCTAGGACTGAAATAAGTTAAGATAGTATATCAGGGTAGCATAATGATTTGCTCCAAATTTACGTCTATCCTTCACACACCATGCAAAAAGTGGATATGCATGTATGCATGTCAAGTACAAATAGCCACAAGCACAAACTGATCGACTAGGTAAATTTCATAAATTTGCTAATTGACTGAATGCTTTGCCCATTACCATCTCCACTATCATTCAAGGCTGCTAAAAGCAGAATTTTGCCACTTTTGGTACTCCACTTTCCACAATGCACCTTCCATTAACAGCTCAAGACTCTCATGTCTTATACCACCATACCCAAACAGGTAAGCGATACATTAGTTCTTCCATTTAGGTAGTGCTTGGTTGACACTTTTGCTTTTTTTTTTTCCCTTTTGCCATTTGTCTTTGATCTTTTCCCTTCATACATTTTAAATCAAAAAATTAAATAGCCAAAATGCCAACCAAACGGAGCCTTAACAAAATACTAACTACAGCTATTGCCAACAAGTTTAAAACAACCTTATCTCAAAAATACTCAAACTGCTAAAAGCATCAATATGCCCACAAACTAAATTTGTCAATCCACATTCCACTTCATGTATGCCAATTATGTGCCTATCAAAATTGACATTCCATCTTACTCACGTTTCAACTCAAAATTCCTTTGAAATACCATGACTGTTTAGATCTATGATCTACAACACCTCTTGAAAAAGTTCTTGATAATGATAAGAAAACTTAGAGAGACTATAAGAAGAGAATAAAGAGTTCTCCTCATCATGCTAAGGAATGAGCTAGGGACAGAACACAACCATCAAGCAGCCGGCTCTTTCTAAATATGGGGAAAGAAATTTCAATAATATTCTACAAACCTGAGCCATAAAGCGGGGCAACATTAGCCTAAGAATTTGTTCAAGGACTTGAGTCCCAGTTGATTCAATCATTCCCAACGGAATTGGTCTAAATGCAAAAGGAACCTCAATGCTAACCTGATTAAATAGAAGAAAACAAATTAGAGTGAGAAAGATATGCCATTCTGTTAAATGCTAATTGACAAAAGAATAATTTGGTAAAGCTACCTCAATAACTGCATCTGAAGTAAGTTCTTGAACTAACGAGTCACTTTGGTTGGTACAAGATATTTGATTCACCATGGAAGCTGCATTCCCATATCAAATCAGTGTCAAACCACTCCTGAAAGAACCATTGGGCCTTACTTTAGGTCTGACTGACTCAATGGATTACGATGCTTGAGTTAAAAAATTTCCTTAGGATCATGCTGCAGAGCATTGTCTCATTTTTACCACCCAATACCCACCCTTCCCACCCCCAACCCAAAATGAATAATTGATTAACTAAACAAAATAGTCAACATCCAAGCTGACAGGTACCACATACAGGCAGCTAAAACATTCAAACAAGTGCAAATGAACAAGATATCTGATCAATTTGCAAGGTAAGATCCAAATAACAGAGAATGCATTTGGTCATATAAAAAGAAAGATTTTATTGTGCTAATGCGATATAGCTAGACACATCTATTATTTTAGATAAATGTTACTTGGAACAAAGCTGGCAGTATAGCCATATAGCCTTCTTTTTGTAGCTTACACAATGTAACTAGTTGCAGAATCAATTCATTTTAATTTGCGTTATCAAGGAGCCTATGATGATTTAATTGCTTTAAAAAGAATTAAAATAAATCACAGTATAGGTGGAAGGAAACCTACATAATTCAATATATCCAATCCAAATAAGATACGATCAAATTAGCACTGGTCCAATACATATATTTGAGATGCTCAAGATTCAAAAGTCCCATTGCCATTTTACTTTCCTGAAGAGAAAACGTATGCACATACTACTATGTTCTTTGACTGATACTGCCTCAGCTATAAATCAATTCTAAACTTCTCAGATGAACCAAACAGAGAACCCCAATGACAACAATAGTCCCCTAAAATGGCGCCGGCGATTGAAAACAACTATATTTTTATCCTTAACCAAAAGGACGCAATAATTTAGAAACTCAAAATGCACTTCCAGTTACAGAAGGAACAAAAAGATCTGAATCAGAATTGGTACAACAGATGACCTCTCCAGCAAAACCAATTCAACATGTCTTTGGTTATTGCAGATGGAATATTTCAGCAGATCTCATATAACTATCTTTTCCCTAATTATGTTTATGACATTTTACTGCTTATAAGTTGAAAAAGAAAATGCCATTATCAAAACTAGAATATAAATTCATCTTGGAGGGGAAAGCCATAAAAAGAGAAAGAGGCTTACCATTAAACTTATCATTTTGTGCAACCACCATTGGTGAGCCTTCCAGCTGCAACCAGTGGACCAAATATTAGAAAGCCATCAAAATCTATCAACTATCAATAAACATCAACAGCATATACTTTATAGCAATGGCTATCTTTCCTTCCATATCCAAGCACTATGCCATGAGGACACAAATTAAAATGTTATTTCAAGAAAGGTTACATGTTCAGTATGATCAAAATTATGATATTTAGAGTGATCAAGCAAATTCAAAACCAATTATTGTTCAACAAGTTGCTAGCAAGTTACAGTCCTAGGGAAATTTTCCTTCAATTTGATCAATGAGAAACTGAAGAAAAATTCAATGTGATGTAAAATTCAAGTTACCTTACAAGACAAGAGCTTAATACAGCACCCATTAGGTCGTTCTTCAACTTTAACAAGCAAAACAGGGCAAACCTCGAAATTAAAAAACTTAAACCTATATACATAACACCTAAACGTGTTCTCATCTACCCTCTCTATCCTCTCTGCATCCAGCACCGAGTATTGGCTTGCCGGTAAGCTCATATATTCAACTGCACAATTAAAAGAAAACTCCAATGAGAAAATAATAAATAATTAAATAGATGAAGTTCCCTAAACTTGTTAGTCTTGCTTCTTACAAATAAAATCAATAGGAATTGTATTTGGACCCAAGAACAAACAATAATTTCAAGATTTTTTTTTTAAATCATATTACTTCATTTTGATTTTCACTTGCTACGTTGTTATTCTATACATTATACAGAGGGACAGCATTAGAAGATCAAGTAATTAAACACGTTTGATTAATCAATTTGATTTACTTACTAATTATGTAATTAAATAGACAAAATGTAAAGTAAATTAAAATTTCACATCAAAATAGTTATTTTTTTTTCTTAATTCCAGCTTAAAAGCCAAACGGCAACAAACAAACAAGAAAGATACAATCAAAACCAATAAATATTAATCAAAAAAAATTCCCTATTATTGTTCTCTAACATTACTTAGAGGACGCTCCAACTGCCGAACCGAAACGGACTCCTTCCGACGCGCAACAAAACGAGCTTTCGGGACCGAGCTGGCGGCGGAAGCTCGAACGCAGACGAACTTAAACGACGACGCTCCCCTTTGGAGAGCATTTTCAGAAGTTTTATGGCTTGGTAATGAAAGAGAAGTTAACTTTGTTGAAGTGAATGAAGAAGAACCCAAAACCATGTTTAAAAACGACGTCGGAAAATGAGCTTCGAACTCCGAGTGTAGCAGAGACGATATTTCCGGGAAGAAGCTTCTGGAGTAAGTCCAGTGACTTATTGTTTCCCCTTCGAGTCAAGGGATAAGAGATATGCGAGCGTTATTTTTGCCGTGCGCGTTTACGATAAAAAATCGCGCACGTTAGAGTCACGTGCTTGGGACCTGACTCTGCTAAAATGCGCCTACTCTTGAATAATTTGATTTTCCACAAAATTCTTTATTTTTCATTAAAATTTTGTGGGTTTTTCTCTCGTTTTCAAATGAACATTCCTTGTGATTGCAATCAACCTTGTTTAAGCAATATTTCAGAAGAAAATTAAGACTTAATAGAAATTTAGAAAATAGCCATCCATTAACAATATTGAAAATTAGCGACAGAATTCTTTTTATCTTTTTACAACTGAAAACCCAAAATAAAACTTCCCCAATACCCTAAATGAAAACCCTAACCTCCGCCGCAAATCCCTAATTCAATCCCCAAAATATGCCCCACAAACAAGCCGTTTCAAGAGCTAGTAAACTTGGTAACAGCCTTCGTGCCCTCTGAAACAGCATGTTTAGCAAGCTCTCCGGGCAAAACAAGGCGGACGGCAGTCTGGATCTCCCTGGAAGTGATCGTCGGCTTCTTGTTGTAGCGAGCCAATCTAGAAGCCTCTTGAGCAAGCTTCTCGAAGATATCGTTGATGAAGCTGTTCATGATCCCCATTGCCTTGCTTGAAATCCCAATATCTGGATGAACTTGCTTCAGCACCTTGAAGATGTAGATCTTGTAGGTTTCCACGCTCTTCTTGGCTTTCTTCTTCTTCTTGTCAGCGCCGCCTTCTTTCGGGATCTTCTTCTCTGCCCTTGGCTTCTTCTCGGCCGGAGCTTTCTCTGCCGGCTTCTTCTCCGCTGGTTTCTTCTCTGCTGCCTTTGGCGCCATTTCTGCTAATCTAGAATTTGAAACGATGTAGAATTCGATGAGAAGTGGTAAGTGAAGAGGCGGAATGGTTTTGTTTATATAGAGGGAGAGGAAGAGACGTGATTGGTTGGTTTTGAGAGACGCGGATTGATGACGTGGGCCGTTGGATTTTATGTAGCTGAATTGGACGGTTAAGATGGATCATTTTGGTATTTCAACATTTTCACTATCAAACGTTGAGCGGCAACTGCAAGCATTCCATACAAATTTTTTCTTTTGAGCGGCAAGCATCAAAATTTTAAACACAATACCCAGATTTTGATTTTTCTTTCTTAAATTTCAATTTTTCCTTTTTTCTATTACGTTTTTTTTGGCCAAATTTTCTATTTCTAATATGAATAATTGAATATCTAGTGACTAAAGTCCAGAAGTTGCAGCATAAGAGTGTTATATTCGAATTTCAAATCTTTATATTTTAAAAAAAATAAATAAAATAGTGATAATTCATAAACAAAATGCATTCATCATTTTTTTTCCTCTTTAGAAAATTAACTCAATCTGTACGAAAAGGATTAATGGAAAGCAGGATTAAGATGGCTCTCAATCTGTAACATCCAAGGTTACAAGTTACAAGTTACAAAGTTACAAATTAAATTTACTGGTATAAATTACCTACAAGAAATGTTAATTTACATTTTAATTTTATATTACAATTAGCCCTTGCTCGACCCTAAAAATGTTCCTAACTTATGCTTAACAGAAGAAATATGTTCACTATCTTGCTCAACAGTCAACAGAAGACCTATAAAACCATTGAAACCGAAGAATTGGTGAAATGGATAAATACTGGGGTGGCATCAATGGCAGACATGAGCAAAGGTACCCTGGATTCCGGCGGAACCCAGCTCTTTGTACTGTTGAAGTCCTAGGAAGTGTGCTGGAGTTTGCTCTCGATCAGCATACTTGATAACTTGCACTCATCTCTACCTCGAGTGTTGGTACCTTGCACTCACATCTCTCTTTTGCTGCAGCAGCTCCTTCACCTGTTGATTTCTCAGGAACATCTAAATGAATGCTCAACTCCTTTGACAACAAACTGAAACACAAGAAAAGTTAGAAAGATTGTTAGCATTCAAAAACTTAGCCTAGAAAATCTCATGTCAAAACTAAAATTCTGACAAGGTGCTATACTTCTATTAGGAATGTGCCAGAATCAACTATGTATGCAAACTAGAAGTTTAGCAATGGTTTTAACTTTTAATATAGCAGACCCCGGACTTTCTGACTGGGCTGGTCTCAAGAAGAAACTACAGTATAAAATTTCTGTAAGCACAATCTCATCCTGCTATGGTAAATGATAACATGAAAAACCCAGATCTAGAAATTCATTGGAGAAAAGATGGGGGAGAAAAATATGTCTAAAGCTTAAGGTTGTGAAAGCACCATTGGCTATTGAGGCTCCTCCTTAAAAGCATTTCTTTTCACTCTTTTCACAAATATGAATATCCAATTATCATCCTATATCAACAAGGATATTTTGTTAGTTATCTTAATCTAGGCTTCTTATCGAACTTCTATGTGTTGCAAAAGCATCCAAAGTTTTGGTCTTAAAAGTGGTTTGTGATTCTAACTAGAAGTTGTAAGCATCTGCCGGCTACCTGTTACTAAAATTGATGGAACATAAAAAAGTTAAATTGCTAATTGATTTTTTATTTAAAAGTTAAAAACTTCTACTGCATTTCAGATGTTAGGTTATGAAGACAAATTAATATAATATATATATATATATATATATATATATATTGGATCAGGAAATCTACCATCTCTACCCACCTATTAAGCTGGGCATTACACATGTCATCTGCCTCTAAAGCTTCTGCAAGCTCAATTCCCATAAATGTTGCACTTTCATTATTGCAGTTTTGATTGTCATCAACCTGAAACAAAGTAGAGAAGATAAGTTGTTAGAGCAACTTCTTAGTTCTGCCATACTGGACTTTTGAACAAATAATTGTATGTAAAAGATTATGATCAACTAGCATGAACTGAATAGCTGTAGCAACATGAACCTGAATGTGATTTTCTCTCATACTATCAGCCAGCTTATTTTTCAGCCAAGTTTCCCTAATTCCCAAGGCCTCTTCGAGGGTAACTTTGCTACATTTGCAAGTATTAACGATTTTCTGAACAAAGAAGGTTGTTTCAGCCTCAAGTTCTTCATAGTCTCTTGATAGCATCACAAAAGAAGCTTCTAGCATTTCATTTTCAAACTTTGTGTCGCTTATTGTTTCTTTGAGAGCTAAAATTTCATCCTGAAGGAGTATTTTTTTCTGCAATTGAGCCAATATTTCTTCTTCTAACAGTTGGTTCTCTCTTTGGAGGTTAACAACTTTGTTCAGTATATTTGAAAAAACTTTTTCTGATTCTTTTGATTCTGTTTCCCAGGCCAAACAACGCTCATGCAACTCCATGTTTTCCTTCCTCAATTCTCCATTTGCTTTTTGAAGCACACCACATTCTTCAATGAGTTTGCGATTTTCAGTTTTGAGATACTCACACTCTTCTTGAACTTCTGACCATTGCTTTTGCATCTCTTCAATCTTCTGTTTCCTATCAACTTTATGAGCCTCCATTTCATCTTCCGATCTTATTTTCTCATCTTTGAATTTCATAGCTTCAGACTCCGGAGTTTGTACTTCCATATATAATGACTCTCGCTCATCAGTTAGATACCTTAATTGTTCTTCCAACTGAGATAGCCTATCTGATAAAAGTAAGTTCTCTTCTTCTAGTTCAGACACATGAACTTGTGCTTCCTGCTTTCCATTTCCAAGTTCTGAAGATTTCTTAACAAGAATTCTGTTGGCTGAGATCTGGGAATCCATATTGCCATCGAGGTCCATCATTTCACTCCGTAAATCATCCAAAAACTTAGCAGTGACAGCAACTTCTCTCCGCATGATTTCCATATTTTCCTCCAACTGGCTTTTCTCCTTCTCAACAGAAGAAACTTGAGTTTCTAACTCTTTTTGCCGATGCCTTAAAGCCTCAAGCTCAATTTCCTTGAGCAAATTGTCAGATTTAAGCTTCACTATCTCAAATATTTTTGCTGACAATTCCTTCCCAAGATCACTATCTTCTTGATAAGGAGAACTTGATTGTTGATTTTGTCTAATCAAATCCAAACTTTCCAAAACTCCTACATCATTATAACAAGTTCCTTCTGGATCTGCAAATGAGTAATAACTACACAGTTGCTTTAACTCACTTAAACAAAGTTGAATCTGTTCATACAATTCAGAAACTAATTCAGACATGTCAGTGTTCCCAACAGGCGCATCAGAAATCCCAGACCTTGCAAAGGCAGAAGCAAATCCAATCTCGAGATTCTGAATCATTGACAAAATATCAACTCCTATAACTTGCAAATTTTTAATATTGCATTTTTGCTTGTTATCAACCTGGAAACATAAAAATGAAAAGACTCAGCAGTTTTTTACCACTTGTCTGTCAAGGAAAACCCTTGTAAATCTAAAGAGAGCATACTAACAAAAGGATGTATTCAATAGATCTAAACCCAGATTGCTAATTCCTTTAGTTCCTTCAATCTATTAAATTTTCAGTCCCAGATTCAGAATTTGGGTAAATCTTAGTATTAATCCTTCAGTTCCTACAATCAACTAAGTGTTCTCACTCTCATCCTCATAATTCTACTTATATACATGTGTAATTCTTAAAAATCATGATGTAGCTTTCATCCTTCATCAATTCCAACTCTAAATACTACTCTTTTCACTTAAATTCTAAGTTTTTACTCATTGAATCCAATCAAATTATCGGGATACATCTTATCATCTTCAATTACTAATGTGAAAACAGAGGAAAAGTAACATATGATCCATTAACAACTTCAACTCATTTTAGCATTAAAACGTTTCAGTTCATATCTAAAGGCAAGCCCAGAGAGTAAAAAAAGACCACAACTACATAAAATTTGCTTCAAACAAATGCACAAGAAAAAAAGCTAATCTGGTTGAAATTAGGGTTTACAAGAAACACTAACATTCTCATACTGGCATTGATGCACCCTTTTCTGAACAGAAAAAGTTGTTTCTTCATCAAACTGTCGACTGTTCTCTCCTCCTCTGACTGCATTTTCTTCTTCGAACTCGGAGAAATTTTCTTCAGCCAATACAGATTTCTCCATCTTCGCCATTGCTAACCCCTAAACCTTAGGATTAGGAATCACGAGAAAATATAAATAAAAAAGGAAGGATTTGAAAATTAGTTGGGCAAATTGATTTCGGGTCATTTTCTTTCTTGGTTTTCCATTTTTGGAGATTTGAAGAGAAGTGAAAGGACTGTTTGGGGATTTTAACAGTTCGATTTTATTAGTGCTATTATAATTTTTTTTATTGAAAAAGTTTCTTGATTTCGCGCGATGTTTTTGAAATCTGAATTTTGGGGCCCCTTTATACTGTTCAGAAAATAAAAATAATTTAATTTTTGTTGTAATGTCGATATTAAGAATTTATTATTGGGCTTGTAGGAGCCTAAGCAAATTAGCTACTAGACCATTAGAAAAGGATAAACGGCCTAGGCCCAATAACACCAAATTAACATTATTTTTTTGGCCACAAATTAACATTTTTGTTGGTGTAATGACAAAATAAGCATTCAAATTATATCATAAAACATCAAGCTTTTACTTTGTGCTATTAATCTATAGTTCATCATTTTTCAAATCCATTTTCCTTAGATTTTTTTTTTGGTAAACAAACTGTGTAAATAGTGTTTGTGCTGAAAGTGCAGCTGGGGTAGACCTAGAAGAGAGCAAAGAAATAGGAGAGGCTGGACGTCGGTCTGTAGACTCTCCGACACTCAAGTCAGCGTTTGGAGGTGGAGGCGAGAGCAAGAGAAAATGGAGAGGGAAAGAGTAAAATGAGAGGCTTAGGGTTACCTAGTAGAATGAGTCTACCTTTTAAATGAGAGATAAGCATGTGACGTGTCACTACGAGATTGGCTAAGCTGATGAGATTTGTCTCCAACAATACTCAATTGATGCATGTCCAATGGTCAAATGTGTCTGTGGCATTGCAGTGCAACGCCAACCTCGCCTGGTGCTTCAGAGCATGGATGTGGATGACAATACATGTCTGAGGTGGTGGTCCAACATGGCCTTTGTCTTGTTTTGACAATTAAAAAACTAATTTAACCTTGGACCCAAAATGACCCTAACAAATAGGATTCTTGGTTGTGAGATGAAGAATCGTTACAATTAGGTGATCAAATGTTTCCAAAGACAGGAAAGAGAAAGGAGATTCATTTGAAATCCAATTGCTTCTCGTATGTGATGTTATAGGTAAGTTTCTAAAGTCTTGTCATTTACAATACAAATCCCAAACAATGAAGCTATGTGTTGGATGATTTCTTATTTAGATATTGGTGAAATCTAAGACTTTGGCTAAACTTCATCTTGTGAGGATTGCTCTATACATGATACGAGGGAAATGAAGGCAAAAGAGGTCCGGTGTGTAGCTACTAGTAACAAGTAACAAAGGATATGGATCAAATTTCTTGGAAACAACACACCCAGAACAACGATCCAACGCTTGGAGTTTGTTTAAACAATGGCACCTTCTAGCGTGGGAAACTAGAAGGTTGGACTTGGAGGCAGCATGCACTCATAAATCCTTTTTATGGCCTTAATTATGTTTGTTGTCTTGATATTATTTGGACCTAACTTGGTTTTTTAACTTTAATGAATCAATTGCATATTGTACTAAGCAAAAAGCCAAAAACCAGTACAAAAACATCAAGGTCCAAAATTAACACATCACATTAATTGCCTAGGTAGCAGGAAGATTAATTCAAATTTTAGAGTTTAACTCAATTAAAGAAAGATAATGATGGTTAGGGGAAATCTAGTTGATATATACCATTACCATTAGTATTACTCCCTCCGTTTCAAAATATTTGTCACCTTACAATAAAATTTTTATTTCAAAATAATTGTCACTTTAGAATTTCAAAAGGACATTAATTATATTTTTACTATTATTACCCCTTTTAAAGATGTGAGCAAATGTAATTCAAAACATGTAAAAGAATTAGTTGAAGGATAATATTGCCATTTAGGGATTTATTCTTTGAAATTTAACAACTTTTAATGTTTTATTAATCTTTGTATGTGCAAAAGGCTAGAGTGACATATTTTAAAACGGGGGGAGTACTTTTTTTTACCAATAGGATTAGTTCATTCATTAAATCAAAGTAACTAATGGCATTGAATTCTTTTTACAAGATTTAAAGATTGTATTAAATGGTTTCAACATTTTGAAGGTGACATATTATATATAAAAATGAATATACATTAGATGCCACGCCCACACGTTGCTACGAGATGGGGTGAGCACATTGTGTTTGTAGGTAATCTAATTATAGGTAGTTAAAAGAGAATAAAACAGTGAAAAAGAATATTCAGTCTACATTTTATTAATACATTACTTATATAATTGTCAAAACTTGTATACATTGATCAATCAATCGATTATGTTGATGTGTAAAAATAAGTCTTCATGCGTATTTGAAATCAATTCTTCGTGATTTTAGATTAAATAAATCATTATTTGTAGAATTTTTTAGGGGAAGATATTATAAGTACATTATGAGAGTATGTAAAATTAAAATAAAAATCAGCTAACTTTATAATAAAAATATTAAGTACATTATGAGAGTATGTAAAATTAAAATAAAAATCAGCTAACTTTAGAATAAAAAATACTGTTCTTTGAATATTTGTTAATAATTATGAACAATTATATTTGAATTTAAAAAAAAACAAATAAAAAAAGAGCCTTCATGTTTTAAAAAAATAAAAAAAAGTGTCAAGAAAGTATGAATAGTAAAAAAGGTCTTAAAAATGAAAGATTGAAAATACCATGTTAAGTAAAACCGGAATAAAATGTCAATTTAAACTTTATAACAAAAAACTTTATAAATAAAAAAGTTTGACAAAAATCAAAATGTTGAAAGATATAAATAAAGAATCTAAAAAGTGGTAAACCCCATAAGCCCCTGTACTATAAAGTATTGTGTAAAACAAGTTCCTATACAAAATTTTGGGTGATATAGGTCCATGTACTATAAGAGGTATTGTGCAAACAACTCTATGTACAAATTTTTGGGTCAATATTCATACTAATTCGATCGAAATACAAAAGAGGAAATGAAATAAGTAGTGGAAAAATAGCACCAACAATTGATGAGACACTAGAGCTAGCGAAGGAAGTGAAAGATCTAAGATTGTCTCTTGTGAAGCGAAATTTGAATCAAGCAGTTGATCGCCAAACAGTGCGGTAGAAGGATGGACTTTCAAAGGCTGGGTCACCTTCATCCTCTTTAGTCTTTAGTATGGACAAAGATGGCTTGCCAGGATCTGTCTACATAGTTTTAATTTGTTGCTTAGTTTGTCTTAGGAGTCTATTTTTATTTGATCTTGCTACTAATTGTGCTAATTCATTTAAGTTTCTCTTGTTATAACTGAATAGTAATCTAATGTAGATCTTACTCCATACTAGATCTTATTATTTTTTATCAACTTTATTACTTTTTGTTCAATAGTAAATGTAGATTACTATTGAATTTAGAATTTAGGGGTTACTATTAAATTTTACTCCATACTGTTTAAATGTAGATCTTACTCCATCCTAGATCTTACTATTGAATTTTATTATTAGGTATTTAATGTACCTAAATTTTACTATTGAACAAACATTTATTATTAGAGAATTTAGGGTTTGAAACTTTGAATTGAATAACAAAGAGAACCAAAAAAAAAAAAAAAAAACTATTGAGATAACTTAAAGTCCATTCGAAGTACTATTCTTAAAGTAACTATGGAAGGCAATAGTTCATTAGGTGGATTAATATTTTGAAGTTGATGTTCATGTGACATTTCCGTTTTGTCAATACATCAATACAAATTACTAAACTTATATAGCTTAATAATTTATAAGAATAGTAATTTACTCATATCTTATCAGTTATTTACTATTGACGCTCATCTCGAATGTAATCGATAGAATTTTACAATACACATTTTATTTGAATATATCATTATGTGTGTTTTTAATTTTGGAAGTACAATTGATAGAGTTTTATGAAACACAAAAATGTCATTTTAACCTAAGAATTTGAACAACCTACATTTTTTTTTTGAAAGAACAACCTACATTAAATACCATGGATTTCATTTCTCTCAAAAAAAAAAAACCATGGATTTCATTTATGAAAAAAATAAAAAAGTTAGGCATTAATAAAAAATTCAATTCAACTCCATACTAGATCTCACTTCCCAGTTCTCACCAAGTAATTTCACTCTTGCTTCTTTAATTATTATCCCAAACAAGTTGAGCATTGAAAAATTCCAAATTAACATTAATAAATACCCAACAAAATGTTAAATCTAATCTCAAATGGTGGTAATTAATTAATTAATTCTAAACTAAAATTCAACGGTTTGAAAATTCACATGGAGGCTTAAACTAAACAAAAAAGCCCAGGTTGGCAAGCCAATTCAAGTGGGGGCACGATCGATCGTGACAGGTTATAGCCCAAGTCGACCTTCGTAGCGTGGTCTCAAGCCTCGTGGGCCTCCCCGCCCCGCTCACCGATCCACCCCCTAATTTAAATAATATTAATTTTTTACGAAAATAGGCGGTTTTCACGCAATAAATAAATAAAAAATAAAATAAAAATTAAAAAAATTAAAAACTCAAACGAGCCTAAGCCAGCTATCGATGGATAGATAACGGAACACCAAAAAAGAAAAATTCAGAAACCTTCAGCTCAGCCTCAGACCGAAGAAGAAGAAGAAGAAGAAGAAGAAGAAAGAAGCTGCGAACTGAAAGAAGAGAAAGATTTTTTCTGTGAAAAGTATTAATTTGTCTTTAGCATTTTTCTGTTAATTAGGAAATAATTCTGATTACTTTGCTTAATCTCTGCAAATATATATTGTTTTTGTCTTTGTCTATTTATTTATCTGTGGAGTGTTGTTTTTGTATTTGGTTTTGGTTTAGAAGAGGAGGGGATAAAGAAGAGAGAAATGGAGTCGACGGAGTCGTCTTACGTGTCATCACCAGAGGCAGCGAGGAAGAGATCTCCGCCGCCGCCTAAATCGCCGACTTCTGGTAATTCCTGATCTGATCTTCTTCTTTTTTGCTTCATTGAAGCTTTTTCATGTTTGGAGTTTTTCTTTTGTTTCCGCTTTTGAGTCAATGGCGTTAAGTTTTTCATTCTGTTTCTGTTTTCCAATGTTAAGATTAGTGTGTGGAATTGTTTGAATTTTGGGCTGTTTATTTCGTGTAGACATTTTAATATAGAATTTGAAACCCTAACCCTAGCATTATGTTTGCTCGGCGAGAAATGAAAAATGGATAGTGAGAAAAAGAAGTCTGTTCAGTCTTTATCTTATGTTTAAATTTGGCTAAGTCATGGGATAGTAGGATTAGAAATCTTGGAGTTTCCCATGGCATTGTCGTTTTATCTGTTTTCATCTGTATAATAATTGTGAAAAGCGGGATTGACACTGAGGTGAACAGCTTATGAGGGCTGGATTGCAAGTGAAGATATTTTTGTTAAGGGTATTTCAATTATTTTTCTTTAATAATACTTAAAAATTAAAGCTGTGAAACTATATGGGAACACTATTTTTGAATTGTCTTGTCACAGCATTGGTATAAAAATCAGTTACTTTGTCTAGCATGCTTTAATGAGTTTGCTCTTGAAGAGTGTAATGTGATTAGAATCTGAAAGTGGGGAATCGTAAACTTGTGTTGTAGTAGCTAATGATTTCTGTTTGACTTGGTAATTTTATTTTCTTAGATGTAGGAAAGGGAAGATAAGAAACTTGGCTCATATTTTAATAGGGGAGAGGTGTGGTCTTCTATATTGTGTAGTTGATTAGTTTGGTGTATCTCACTCATTTTTTGGCAGCCCTCCTCCCTCCCTTTCCTTCTTGTAGTCATATGCATAACGTACAATAGCTGTTTATGCATTTTTTCTTGGTATCTTTATGTGAAATTTCAAGTCCCTATTTATGTAGGATAACTGATTGTCGTAAGTGATGGAAAACCTATTGTAAATGTTTAATTGGTTCTCATATCATTGAATATGTTGTGAAAGCCATTGATTATTTTCATAGAAGCGATACTAAAAAGTTAAATAGTCCCTCACAGCTTATCCTGTTCCACAAGTTGTGTTCCTATAGTTTTCTTTAAGCCACATAGACCAGTTCTATAACCTGTCTATTAACAATCAATATCTACTTTGGTGGTTCCTATTTGTCCTCTGTGTGTGTCTTTTCTCATGGACAAAGTGATGGATGAGAGGCTCTAAGGATTTTAGTGATGGGAATGAGGGTTTTTAGGATCTGAGTTCTTTGGGTGGTCAGCAATCATTTCTGTAGCAAAGTGTTTCGTAAACTATATTAAAAATGTAAATCTTAATCTTCTATATGATTTGAACTATTATCAGAAATGCAGGGGTACATGCCATAACAAGCATACTGTGTGTCTTCTGAATCTACCAAATTGAAGTTGTTTTTGTTTAATGCATTTTCTGTGATTTTTGTGTATTACCATTTAGATATAGTTCGAAGTGAAAAAATACATAGATGCTTTTCTTTAGCATTTACTTTATGTTTATAGTATTTTCCCCGTATCTTTTTGTGTTTTATGCTCTTTTGATGGTTGAAATGTTCATGTTTGCTTCCAAAGCTTCTCATTTGCGACAAATGCATTTATTATCTTAGAATCAAGTGATGAACATTCTGCCCATGTTTTCTTCTTTCAGAAAGTGGGGAGAAGCCCACATATATCAGGTTTCTTGTCTCCAATGCTGCAGCTGGTTCTGTTATTGGAAAGGGTGGTTCAACAATTACTGAATTTCAGTCAAACTCTGGAGCTCGAATTCAGTTGTCACGCAATCATGAATTTTTCCCAGGAACATCGGACCGGATCATTATGGTCTCTGGAACAATTGATGAAGTACTCAAAGCCATGGAACTTATCCTTGCTAAATTATTGAATGAGGTGATCTTTTATGATGACTTTTAACTTGATAAGTTTTATGTATCTCTGGTAATAACTCAGTCTTGTTTCTCTTGGTCAGCTTAATATTGAAGATAATGATGATGGTGAACCAAGAACAAAAGTGAGGTTAATTGTACCCAATAGCTCTTGTGGGAGCATAATTGGAAAAGGAGGGGCTACTATAAAGTAAGAGGTTTTCTTGGATAGTTTGATTATTGGAGATGTTTTCATTGCTATGATTTTGAAATTTTAGCAGTGAAATAATTGATTTTCTCTAGACCTGATATCGAAAAGTTCTACAACTTAAAATTTATAATTTTAATGATTTTGACATACTTGAATGATGCTGAGCATGCGTATTTATGAAGAATGCCTATTTATTTTTCAGTTATGCTGTTAATTTGCAGGGGATAAACTTCTTAAAATTTTTAACGTGATTGATTATAGAGATTGATTTTACTGGTGGATAGACTACTTATTTTGGAAGTGATTCATGTATGACTATGTATGCAATGGAAGTCATATATCTCATAGATGCCAATTGAGTTGGGTATGATTTGGTAACTTGACATTCTAAGAGGTGTATATGATGAATTTGAGAACTAACTTGAGTAGACAGGTGATGAAATAGGTAACTTCTTGGAATAAATCTAATGGAGATACCTTAATACCCATTTGAATACATCACAACTCACAAGGAGTTGCTTCTAGCCTGTCTATAGGTAACCTGCTTATGCTCAAAGATATGGTGTCATGGTGATGGTTTTAGGAAACAAATTAGTTCTGGTAGATTGGGCATAATGTGGTAACTCGCCAGAGGTTTCATTTGTAGAATTCCTGTTTGACCAGGGTTCTTGAGTAGATCATGGTTTATTCTATGGGGAATGGTCTTGCATTAGAATTTGAGGGTGCATTTGTTTTGTAAAATGGCTTGTAAAGATTAAAAATTTGAGGTCATTATTTTGGAGAAGACTAAGTTTGTTGCCTTTCGGAGTTATGGTTTCATTATAACATTTTTCTTGTGAATAGTGTTTCATAACATGAAGGTCTAGCTGTCTGAACTGCAAGATGTTCTACTTTTGGCTTCCTTTTTTCAATGGAAGTACCTTGGGGTTTTCTTAAGCTTGAATATCGGCAAAGAATTATGAAAAAGAACCAATCATATGTTAACTTGATTAGAGGCAGGGTGATTGAATGGACCGTGGACTGTTTATTAAAGATGAAAACCTCTTAAAGGTAATCTCCATGCAAGAAATAATTGTGTCAACAGGCCTATGCTTCTACTGCTAGCTACAACTTCTGCAAAAGGTGAGCACAATTTAACTGTGAAGGCATATTGGTCCAGGAAGTATGCGAGCTTCCTTAGTGGATTATATCAGCTACATGTGGCTTGAGCCATGCAATATCCTTTTTTAACATCCTCGCTGCATTGTGAGAACCGTATCATGTACAACATGACTGTTTATTGCTAACACATTAGAGGAAAATGCATGGCAGATCTTTATATTCTGACTAATAAACGAACGAACAGTCAAGTCCTAAATTATTTTTATGCCTTTTTGTAGGTCATTTATCGAAGACTCCCAGGCAGGCATTAAGATATCTCCACAGGATAATAATTTTTATGGCCTAAATGATAGGCTAGTGACACTGACTGGAACTTTGGATGAGCAGATGCGAGCAATTGATTTGATTCTATCAAAGCTTAGTGAAGACCCTCATTACTCACAAGCTATGCATGCTCCATTTTCATATGCAGGTGTGTCCTTTTTTTATTTGTTTGGATACCAGGTCTAAGGAGGTCTACATTTACATCAATTGCCTGTGCTTTATGTACACAAAAACTACTTTTTATGTTGCATCTAATCTTGCTACCACCTTAGCAATCAGTATATCATAATCTTGATATGCTAACAGTTGATCATTTGCAAAGCTTTTTAGCTGTGCTATGGTGTTAAACATTAAAGCCTCAGCATTTAGCACTAAGAAAGCACAATTTCCTTAATCCATGATAAGTTTAACCATCTTTATCTTTCCATCTATTTGTAAGGCCCAAGCCTGACAAAAGTCTTACATCTGATTTTTTGATGTTTTCAAACACTAACTTTCATATATTCTCTCTTTCTTGAAAGAGATACCGAATTGAGAGCTGTTCTCATATTATTTTTTGCTGGCCATTTAGTATAATCTCACAAACCTTAAAGCGAAGGGGCATAATCGATAAATTGATAGGTATTGCACCCATGCAATTTAAATTTAACTGCATAATTCTCCAGATTGTGATTGATTGTTTGGATGTAAAGCATAGTATTCAGAAATTGAGGCACAAAAGCACGGGGTTTCTTTTAACTTTCATGACAAATCATGGAAGTTTCTTTTGTATTTTTAAACTCAGTGGTTCGCTTCCTCAGTTCCTTGGAGTTTTGATGCTTTGGATGCTAAAACAATATATTTTCTGTTGTTGTCAAGTAGTCTGATTTGGTTATCTCTTTGTGAATTTGTGATGTGATTTGTCGTCAATGTGCAATTGTCATTAATGTTGATATTTGTTTCCTTTGTGTAGTTATTAGCCTAATATGTTACTAGTGAAATTTTTTTTTAACTTGGTCCTAGTAAGATTTCTTTAACTTGAAATTTTAGGTATTTTCTTCTCTGGTTTTCATGGTATTCCATATGCATATGTGCTTCCTTCTGTTGCAACAGCGGCTTACAATTCAATGAGCTATGTACCAAATGGAGGTGGAGGGAAATTTCAGAATCACAAGGTTTATCTCTTTCTCTTCTACTTTATCCACATGCCTGTGACTTATGCTATTTACTTTGTATACTTTGCAAAATATAATAATTTGTTTTGATCAAAATGTTCAGTACTTACTAATTTGTTTTACTTTGGCATCAATACTCATATAGTCATCTCATGTAATATCTGCAGACATACAGAGTAGTTCTTTATTAATTAATTTCTTTCAATATGTATCGTTCTTCTTTTAGAATTGTTGTATTGCAGTATTTCTGATGTTAAACCCTTTTTGATATCTCTACACCAAAACCTTTATTATTATCCATTTAACAAGTGATGATTGATGTTATGAATAAAGGACTCATGCTATATGTGTAGTTTGCATGTAATGGAACTTGCTTGACAGAAGTCTTTCATATGTTTACCAGGAGGATCGTAGCAACTCTGTCACAATTGGTGTTGCAGATGAGCATATTGGGCTCGTTCTTGGTCGTGGTGGCAGGAATATCATGGAAATTAGTCAGGTTCATAAAAATAACACTACATAAATATCTTTCGTTTCAATAATTTTGCTTATGTTCTGAATTTAAGCACTGTTCTATTGCAGGTTAGTGGGGCCAGGATAAAAATATCAGATAGAGGTGACTTCATGTCTGGAACAACAGATAGGTATAACAATCTCGGGTTTTGTCAATCTGCTACCTAAGGTTTAGTTCTCAGATGATTTTTCTTTTTCCCTTAATACCCTTCTCTATCCTCTACCCTGTGTGGCAGGAAAGTAACAATCACGGGATCACAGAGAGCAATTCGACAGGCTGAGTCCATGATAATGCAGAAGGTAGCATACGCGACTGAGAGGGTGATGGATTAGTTTTTCGGGTTATGAGAACCATTCTTGTTGAGTCTTTTGATGGAACTGCTTATGACTTCCTCATATATAGTTTGATTAGAAACATATCCACATTCATTGGCACACACTGAGTTTGACAAATTGGAGAGTATGTCGGTACGTACGTACGTAGCAGCAAGAACGGGAAATTTTTTTTTATCAAGCAGAGCTCTTATTAGGGATTCAATCGGAACATACAGACTAAAAATTTGTTGATTAAGAGAAAAGGAGGGAAAATGATGTTGGAATAGGCTATTTTTATTGCTTGACTGAGAATTCGAATTAGCTTAATTTCCTTGGTTATATTATTATTATTATAGTTGTAAGTTGTAACAGCTAGATGTTGTTTTACTTCCCATCTATTATATTATCTTGTAGCCTTTCGCTTCATTGAACATCCAAATTATAATTTGAGAGGATACCCTTTTTTTGACACTAAATTTTACGCCACTTTGTGTTGGATTCAATTTTATTTGTTGATGATTGCATCATTTTCTTCATTTTTACAAACAAACTTGGAAAGCGTTCAAGATGTCTGGGTTTCAGAAACTACTTGTTTTACCAATTATACTTGTGTTTTACGGTGACAAGGAGCAAGAGGATCCGAGCTTGTTATTACGGCTACGTTTAGTGACCAAACTTGTATTTTCTCTTCTTGAATTTTTACT